>VWPV01013724.1:0-12549 GCA_013389885.1 Geococcyx californianus
TCATCTAAACTAAGACAGTGACCCTGCCATAGAAGGAAATTTTGTCAGGCAGGACCTGCTCTTTACAAACCCTTGCTGGCTGGGACCAGTGACTGTGTTGACTTTCAGGTGTTTTTCAATAGCTCCCAGAATAATCTCCATAATCTTGCCAGGCACTGAAATGAGACTGACAGGCCTGTAGTTACTGGGGTCATGCCTGCTGCTACTCTTGAAGACTGGGACAACATCTGCCAGTTTCCAGTCCACTCGTATCCCTCCAGATTACCAAGAGCACTGAAAAACCATTGAGAAGCCAGGATGTATTGTCCATGAAAGGTATAGTTAAAGAAAGAGATAGTTAGGCTTTTCCTTGAACTCTAGGAAAATTCCTGCTCCAGGAGTAACCCAGTAAAAACTCCTTTACCCTGCAAAATCATCAAAAGCATCAGTCATTTCACAATCGCTGTTTTCAGTCCAATAGAAAACTTGCAGTAAGCAAAGACAGACTTATCGCCAACAACATACTACTTGAATATAGTTTTTTTCAACTGCTATTACAAAATACTTGGAGATTATTTGATCAATCAAAAATATTCCAATATGCATCAAAAAAAGAAGAAAGCTGCAGGAAGACACAAGACAGAATCATGGAAAGTGGGACAAACACAGCAAAAAGTACTTGATGCTACCTGTACGGTGAATAATTTGCACCTTCACAGGAATGTTATAAGAAAATAGTCCCTTTATCAAAGAGGCAAACACAAATTCCTGAGAATTTGTGAATTGAGAATTTAGTTTATCTACATATATGAGATTATCTACATATATGAGAATTTCTGAGAATTTTAAAAAGTATATTTTTTCAGTTATGTTCTGTGTTACCCCACCACTGCCTGTAGTAGCCTACAGAAAGTTTCTATAGATATAGCTTGAGGAAAGGAAACTAGAATCCCCGAGTCTCAAGTCCCAACAAGAAGAAGATGCACTAATTACTCATTCCACATTACTTTTTCCAAGTTTGTAACAAAGCAGCCTCCTAGAGATTTTCTGATGGTCTATGTGCAATAGTGCTACTCCTCTGTAAATTAGACTTTCTAGTAATTTATTATTATTAAATCACACAAAAAGTAAAACTAAATATTAATAAGAAAATCAAGCTCCTGACTCGTCAATAATCAAAAATATGGGATTATAAAGTCACCTGGTTGAAGAACAAGACATCCATTAAATACTCAAAAAAATCTACCTAACTATAATGCAGTAAGCAGGGCATGAACCTGAATGACATCCGTGTGGGAACGTCTCACAAAGCCTTGAATTATATAACCCGCCTATGCCAGATTTCTAAATTATGTACCTTCTATATTTGTGTTGTGTATATCATCTATAGTTATACATACGTAGTTTTCACAGGACATGAAAACTATTGTATGATTTCTCACTCCCACAGCTATGCCCCTTTTACACATAATTTCAAAATACAGAGTCCTTTCCAAATTACATCCTTTGATGTGCTATAAATTTAAAACATAAATTAGTTTCTTGGGCTTCTATCTTCCTGAATATGATCCAAAATGTTCTTCTATATCTTCAGCTACTGGGCTGCCCTAAACTGATGAAAATATTTTACAGAGATTCTGAATGGTTTTGTATAACAAGAGATCTGCAAAGTTGCATCAAAAAACCTGTATTGTATTTTCTTCAAGCAGTTCTTCTGTTTTCATTAAATATGTTTTCCACTTTACACTTCAAGATCTCTTTATCCATTTTGTTTATCAGAAAATTTCACATTCAATGCCGATTTCTATAGTCATCTTTACAAGTTATAGTGAGTTCCATTTTCCCATTTTAACTTTTTTTAAAAAAAATCTTAGCTATGAATACTAATTTATGTATTTCAGATGCATTTTACCTCTGTTCTCCCTGATGTCTACATGATCCCTCAAGTTACTTTCAGTTACGAACTTCAATTGATGTGCTGCTTGTCCAACTCATCCAAGTGATTCATTGTATTGACCATTACCATTATTTTCAGCAGGTTCACTCAAGTCAGTTCTCCCACACGCCACTCCTCTTACATGAAAGGATAAGGAAAGGAAATAAAATGTATCCGTCACACTATCTATGTTAAAATACAAATGTGAGAAAAATAAAATGTATGTGTACAGGGGATACACTGTTGCACTAAGGGGGTCTTGTCTAAACCTCTTGCACTAAGAATTTTGCACTTCCAATTACGGACTCTTGCTTTGTTTGTGGCGGAATCGGGTGTAACTAGGCCTTTTAAAGACTTTTAACCCAAACTACATTTCTGAGAAAAAGTATTATCCTTTGACTATGTTCTTGCACAGGCAAATCTGAATGCGTCTGCTCAATTAATGCAGGTCTTGTCTTGTTTCTATCCATGGCAGTGTTATTCATCATGCGTATAAAGTTTTACTGGCAGATACCTGTGCTTTGGAAACAGTCAAACACACTTATGACTAGGTCAAAGTCATTACGGTACTTACATTGGTGAGGTGAATGACTCCTTTTGATGTAACAGAGCAGCCCATAAAACCAACATACTGCAGCTCAGGACAATGTTCAGCAAAAGCTTTCACTGACTGATCTGTCACCTACAGGAAAGACATACAGGAAATAGTTGAATAGGAGACATGAGCACGTACATAATGCAGTCTAAACTGTTTCTCTGTTACATTGATGAGCTGCTTAAAAATACTTTTATTATTATCACTACTATTATTTATATAAAGAGTTTGAGAGAAAACAGACTATGCATGCATATCTATATATGCACGTGTAAAGTAAGGAAAAAGATATTTGGCAGAAGGGGATCATCTTGGAGGAGGAAAGGAAACAAGAAAAGAGAGAATGACACCAAAAAAAAATCAAATATTATTGTCCTTCTGCTTATCTGCAAATAACCCAAGACCATTCCATCCATTATTCTCATAAACCATACAGAAACATGAACACACATACAAATCTGTTACTGCCATCCTGCAGACTCCTGGCACTGGCATTGAACTGTGTGATACCTTACTTTCATATTCCTTTTCTAAGCATTTTTATGAAAACAAAGAAACTGGTGATTTTTATTTAAAGATAATATTATGTTTCCTATGTCAGACTTGTATCTCATGGTAATATATCATTGTATCAGTTATCAGTTGAATGGAGATGTCACCGAGGTTATTATTGCAATTTATTTATTTCTACAACTATTTTTTCTTTTTAATTAATTTTGTCTAATAAAATTTAACAAATATGGAAATATGTAAAACAGTCCATTATATAAATGCAAAGCTTTGTAGATAAACTAAATATTCGAAAGGACATTTCGTGAACTTATGAAGTTCGTGAATTATGCCTTTTCGTGAATTAGGTTGGTGAAGAACATAATACTGACATGCGTACACTTAAGACATCTGCATATTTCCTTTAAACAAGTTTGTTTTGGTTTTTTTTCCATGATAAGTATATCTTTCCTGTCCAAATAACAGTAAAGCAAAACTCTATATTGATTTTGGAACAAAACCTGTATTTTCCAGCCAAACAGGAATGTCTCACTATATATGGAATTGTAAACCCTGAATGCCAAGGACATTCTGGGTTTTTTAAGGATGTCTTCTTGCTATCAGAGAACTCGGAAGCAAAACAAGCTTTGAAATATCTAGTCCACAACTGAGCCTCAGGTGGATGCATACATAGCAGTATTATTCCTGCTGTGCTGTGGATCACCTCTATCCACAGTCCCAACTTGCATAACATGTCACTTTATAGCGCATGGGAAGCACATGGTGACCTTGGTGAAGCCTCTGGCAAACAATTTCAGAGATAAGGGAGGCCAACAAGATTACAGGTACACCGCCACATACGAGCTGTATTGGTTTAGGGTTACTGAATATGGTTATAGGTCTACTGTAGCTTTCTGAAAGCAACAATTTCTCAGCAAGCAAAGCTTTTTATTGTTGCACATCTGCCAAATAAAAAGGCAAACCCTTTTTGGATTGCATATTTAGAAGCCAATGAAAACAAAAACGAACTAAAAGGAAGGGAAAACAGGTCATCCAAGCAGATTAAATCATAATTTAGGTACCGATCATTATGTACCTGCACAGATCCATGTCTCATTCTGCCTACTTGAACAAGAAAAAAATCCCAGTCTAGTAGGAAATTTCTTCTGATTTTGACAAAATCAATTTATGACACAATCTTACATTTTTGGTTTTGCACACTCCTCTCAGCTGGGGACAGTCACACCAACTATTTGGGAATTTTAAGATAATGATTAGTAAAAATCTTTGACCAGTACTATCAGAAATCAAAAACTTACAGGTCTGCACTATTTAGCATTCCACTAGCACTACACTGTGAGGTGAAGTGGGGGGAGTTGATCTTCTCCATAGAAGATAGACCAGTAGCTGAAACAGAGGGTTTAGTTTATGAAGAGGACCTGTTATAATCTTACCCTCCTCTCTCTATGTAGCATTAATGTATGGGTCTCTGTTGCAGTTTTTGTCCTAGCTAGCAAAAAAATGCAGTAATGAAAGAAGAGCAGCATAGATGCCTAACATCAAGAATTCATTACAGAGCTTAAAACTTCAAAATACAATTTTCTGACATAGCGCAGATATTCCTGTGCATGAAGACTTAAAAAAATGCTTTGAATTCAAATAGTGAAAAATACTACATCTTAAAATACAGTTTTGGTAAAAGATAAAAACAGCAGATTACGGATATATAAATTAAATAGTTTACACAATAGCAATGAACCTTTTCACTGCTTGTTAGATATGCAGTATCTACCTAGTCAGAAAAAAGACCAACCCTGGTTGGATGCCAGGTGCCCAGTAAAGCCACTCTATCATTCCTCCTCCTCAACTGGAGAGAGGAAAGAAAATATAACGAAACGCTCAGGGGCTGAGATGCAGACAGGGAGATGACTCAGCAATTACTGTTGCAGGCGAAACATACTCGACTTGGGGAAATTAATTTTGTTTATTTCCAATGAAATCAGAGTAGGATAGTGAGACATAAAACTAAATCTTATAAACAGTTCTCCTCCCCTCCCCTTTCTTCACAAGCTNGCAGATTACGGATATATAAATTAAATAGTTTACACAATAGCAATGAACCTTTTCACTGCTTGTTAGATATGCAGTATCTACCTAGTCAGAAAAAAGACCAACCCTGGTTGGATGCCAGGTGCCCAGTAAAGCCACTCTATCATTCCTCCTCCTCAACTGGAGAGAGGAAAGAAAATATAACGAAACGCTCAGGGGCTGAGATGCAGACAGGGAGATGACTCAGCAATTACTGTTGCAGGCGAAACATACTCGACTTGGGGAAATTAATTTTGTTTATTTCCAATGAAATCAGAGTAGGATAGTGAGACATAAAACTAAATCTTATAAACAGTTCTCCTCCCCTCCCCTTTCTTCACAAGCTCAGTTTCACTTCTGATTTCTCCTGGAATGGCACACAGGAACGGGGAAATGAAGTTGAGGTTAGTTTACCATATTATCTCCCCTGCCCCTTCATCCTCAGGAGGAGGACATCTTACGATCTTCCATCTCCTCCACATTGGGGTCTCTCCCACAGGAGACAGTGCTCCATGAACCTAAGGGTCATGGACTTAGGTCCAACAGGGTCCTTCCCACAGGCTGCAGTACTTTTCAAACTGCCCCAGCATAGGGCCCTTCTGTGGGGTGCACTACTTCAGGAACAGACTGCTCCAATGTTTGTCTCTCACAATTACTGTGACAGAAATTACCATTTTAGACAGGCATTTTGCTTCTGCAAACACCAAGTTCTGTTCTTAAGTCTTGACTTACAGATATAACAGCAGTCCACTGAACCTGTTGCTGTCTTTAAGCTCAGTTCAATAACAGATCCTGTCTTTTGCTGCCTGTCAACAAAACTTCACCACATGTAGAAGCTGACTTCAGGTTTTATTCGGAAACACGAAAATTTTCTTGCTCAGCACCGTAATTTCAAAGTCAGCATTATTTAACATACTAGTGTATAGGAACATACTACTTCTTTTTCAGACCCTATGTCATTTATAACTATTGATATTGTAATAACTTGATTCTCACCTAGACAGACTGTAATGAAGGCCACTTGATATTCTGTTTGGTTAGCTACTCTTAACACATGACCCCACTCTCCTATGATTGTATCATTTGGGAAGAAAAATATGTAAATATATATATATGTATACACACATGTAGTTTCACAAGAATGGCTTCTCATTAAACCAATATAAGATGCTGTGTACATAAAAGTAACATCAAAACACCTGTGAACTAAATAGCTGATGAAAGGGTAAAAAATAGTTTTGATCTCCTCTTTGCAAGGGTAGGTGAGTAAGAACATGAGGTAGTTGAGAATTTATTTATTAAAATGTGCGGCATTCTAATCATGTACAAATAGCTGGTCTTCAGTTAGAATAACTGAATACTATCCATCCATATCATGGCTCAAAAGACCCCCCAACAAACTAAAACAAGGTTTGTGTGTAAAGGTTTTTCTTCATTAGACCGTATTTGTATAAGGAAGTAAAAAACTAGGTAAGTTTCAGACTGATTTGAAATATTTGCAGCAAAGCTAAATTTAAAACCAAGTAAGTTTCTGAGACTGTAAACTACCATTATTCTGCTTAATTAGACATTCTTCTGTTTTATTGTCTGCAGTATCTAGCAGGGATGGCTTATATACATACTCAAACTTTTATATTTACACTCAAACATGCAGGCAACCTCAATGTTTCTACTCTAAGTTGATGCCAGGAACAGTAACCTCTTTTATTGTATGGATGTGTTTTACGGTCCCAAGAGATTGCCATTTCTTCAGAAGGAATGAAAGATAAGTGACTGATGAAAAAACTGCATGGAAAACTAGTAATAATTATGCAATCTTAACACTGTATCTTCATAATGCAATATGTAACTGTATGTTACATTTTCCTCAAATTTTTCTTCACCACTCAGGAGACAGAATAGGTATTTGAAATGTATGTATATTATAAATATGGCTTCTGCAAACTAACAAATATTTTAGAATATAGTCAACTGATATTCAGATGTACTATACGAACAAATTAGACTAGCACAATCTAAAACAAAATTACCATAGAAGACACATCATGGTTCTACAGAAATTAACCTTGTCAACAAAGACACAGAAATTTACAGCCAATTCTTTTATGGATCACAGTACTGTTCTTCCAAGAATCTTTAATAATTGGATGGTATAGTCGACCTTCATTGACTTTCATTCATCCTGTCTTGCTTGATGTTAGTCTTGCTTTGAAAAAGTAATATAAATCTATCCTCATCATCCTATAAGTTATGCACTACAGCATTGTGAATGGGAAATACACTGGTCTGGAACTAATGGCACAGATTTTGCTCCTATGAAGATGATCTATGATAAGTGAAATACTGTTTAATCATTTTCCTTTTCTGTATTACAGCCTATTGTATACGAATTGCAGTTCTGCATTGCTTCACAGAAATTCAATATTTGGACTACTTTGAATTAGATTCTGTAAGTATTAGTTTATTTTACATTCTATTCAATAAGAGAAGGAGCAAAAAGGAACATTTATGAACCAAAGATCATAATTCAAAAGGAATATTTGAGGTACAACAAAACAAACCACCTAAATTCCGACTAAAAACCTCACAATTAACAAAAACTTACAGAAGCTGAAACAGATAATTGAAAAAAATATAGGAATATAAATAGTAACAGGCACAAAATGAACACCATGTTCTCTTATTTAAACAGGTGTGCTGCAACTGTAAGCCAGTCTTAGTGTGCAGGTTTTTTCATATAAAATACATAAACAAAGATGTGCAAAATATATAAAATATTCCTCAGAAGAAAGATATTTAGCAGGATAAACTGACAGAGTAAAATGTGCTCTCACATAAGCAGAGAGTCAGTCTACCATAAAAGTAACAGGTAAGCATCCAATGCAGAAGTCATCTTTACATGTCTTGGTCAGATAGCAGCTTATACAATCATAGAATCATAATGTTGGAAGAGACCTCTGAGATCAGAGTCCAACCATGCCTGCCTCCCTACTAAACCATGTTCCTAAGAAATTCATCTACCCGTTTTTTAAATACCTCGAGAGATGGCGACTCCACCACGTCTCTGGGCAGCCTGTTCCAATCACTGACCACCCTTTCAGTGAAGAAATTCTTTTTAAGAAGCTTAAGGATATTTATTTTTAGGCAGCACAGAATGAAGGAAGGGTCAGGGAAGACTTACTAAAATTCAGTTTTATGTTTGAAAGGAGACAGGTTTACAACAAGCTCATCTGCTAGTTCAGTTCTAAAACTTACTTGCCTTACCCGCGCACTATTACATACTACAGAGTAAGGCACACATACAACCCACTCAGAAATCTGTCCTGCATGAAGCATGTGGACAGCCCCGCCCCATTACTGTGTTTTATATCACATACTCAAACAGTGTGTGCTTCTTTCCTGCTCTATTTACCTGAAACCCTTGAAGGCCGCAGCTGACTACCATGTGCAGTTAGGTTAACCTCAGGCATAGCTTTGCTTCCCTCCCTTTTACCAAAACTCCTGAAATGCATCTATTTCACAAGATATGATCAAAGCACACAGAGTGAAGGGACTGGACTAACTCAGCTCACCAACTTACAGGTGAGCTCAACTACATACACAATGATATAACTCACACAAAAAAAAGAAACATAAAGGTTACACATATACAGAAATACCTAAAAAGCAAAGGCAGTCAGGCTTCTTGCATCAGCGGGAAAGACACTAAATAACATCAAATAAAAATTGAAAGAAAAAAAAAGTCAGAGCAATTAAATAATTTTGAGAGAAACTGCCTAACTACAGGTGTATTTACATAGTGTTCCTGATTATCTTAAAATTTGCATTATTACCTCTGTACCAAAATGTAACCACCACCAGTTTGCCATGATGCAAGGAAGGTAAAACTGTTGAAGCTATTACACTTTGTCAAAGGGTGAAGATGGAAGCAAAGGCTAGGCATTGCAAAGGATTAGGATCAGATGATCCCTCTTTGCCACACTGGGAAAGACAACATTGTGCCTCTTGACTAACACTTTTAAAATTATGTTTTAAAAGAAGGCCAAACACAATATTATGCTAGGAGTTAAACACTAGTATATTTTAATTTTAATTCCATTTTACTTTCTATTAAACTAGAACACACATTTGCAAACATTTAAGATTACGTTTATATTCCTAGTCCAATGAGCAAGATATTACAAGCAAATTGTCTTAATTTAACTGAAAATTCAACTACAAATTCAATTTGATCTTTAAATTCATATCTACAGGAGGTTGCTATACTCAAAAAAGATTTACTCATAGATTTAATCCTAAGGTTCCACCAAACATGCCACTCATTAGTATCAGTTCCTCACCCTATTTTAATAACACAATTTATTAGAAATAGATAATACTATTTGATTGACTATTACTACAAAACCAACTCATTTGAAATTAAATGGGAATTTAGCACAAACTTACATCTTACAAATGCATACAAATTATTTTTACTCTCCCTTCCCCAGAAAAAAAGGTAGAAGAGGTGAAAAGTCAAGTTTATGATTAAAAGATTTATTTCAAACCTAAACTGGAAAAGACTTTCAATAGTACTGACATATTATGTGCTTTCTACAAGTATCAACTTAAATGACATTTGTCATAAAGGCTGTGACAATAATTATTATTGGAAAAGATGTTCTTAATTCATGAACCCTTACTGCCATTACAGAGCACTGACAAAAACAAGGCATGGCTAATCTGTCATAATATGCAATTTTTCTGGACTCCCAAATTTCAATAGTGAACAGCAGCAAGGCAAGGCTCAAGTAACTGCCATTGGATGCACTATGTATTTCTTCACATCCAATAACATACACAGATAAGTGTAACCATTTGCATAACGACCAAAGAAACTCAACAACTGTCAGCTTTAACTTGCAGTAACAAGGGAAAATTTGAGAAATACTGACAATTTCTATGAGCAGTCAAACTAGAAATATAATTATTTTTATTCCTTCAGCTCTGAAGGAAACAATCTAACTGAAAAGGAAATGATGTTCATTTTTTAATATATATTTGCAAAGTTTAGGCTGTATCTCCAGTCTTTTCACAATCTGCGTTTGTAAGCTTTGATTATAAGAAAAATCTTTATACAAAGCGTTCAGTCTTTCATAAAATTGAACACTGTTGCTCACTAATGGCAGTAAAACTTGTTTCATTATTAAATGAAAGGGATAGCTGTTATTTCAGTGACTTCTTAAAAATGTGGAAAACAAAAAAAAAAAATAGTTCTAGACTATTTTAGGATCAAATTAATTTTTAAATGTTCATTTATTTCAGAAAACTGTTCCTTGAAATGAGTCTCACCATTTGAGCTGAAATGTAGACATGAAATACAGAAGCAGAGACTGTATTTTACAGCGAGCCTTACAATATGAGCTCTTCCATCAGACACAACAATTCACAGCACACAAGACTAACACAATAATTAAAGCATAGAATCAGAGGAGGCCTTAGTTGCCTGAAGCTGTATCCCAAAATACAGAATTGGGTCTGGCAGTACTCCTTATGTGATTGCTGCCTTGTACCCATGAAGCATGAATTCTGTGGCTGCCTCACTCAGAGGAGAATGTGACATCTACCTGTATTTTCTGCCCTGTGCACCACTGGCTACCTCAGATCCTATCAAAACATACTCTCTGTACGTCACTGTGCTACTCCACCCACATATTTGAGAGCAGGAAAAAAACAGAAGAGGATTATACTGCTGGTATTATTATCTGCCCACAATACAAGAGGAAAAGTCAGACAAAAGTGCAAGGACTAATCTAAATTGTTGAAAGGAATAATCTACTTGGTATTCACAAGCTGGCCTCATCAGCTATATTCTAGTTAACATCAACTACTTTAAAATACCATATGTAAAAAAAGAAAAAAACAAAACCAACTGCAGCAACTCAAGAGAATCATAATTTTATCAGGTATGATTTTAAAATCCATTTGGATTTAATGTTTCTTCCTCATTTTTAAGAGGCTTGAACAATTGGCTATTGAAAACAGTGCTTCTGTTTTATCTTGACAACAATATACAAATTCTTCCTAATTTTAGATTTAGAACTCTAAGTAGCTCAGTTAAGGATAGTACTAAGTACTCCTTCCATTTCTACAGCACACTCTAAGCACACTGCTTACTCTTACACTCTTCTTGTTACTAATGACACAGCCATCAAAATATATGAGCTTGTCTTCCTATTTTGATCTATTTTATCCCCTGAATTAATCAATACCAAACAACACACTTACTTGGAAGTCTGAGATAATAACTAACTATAGACAACTACTCTCTTGAAACTGGATTAAATGTCTGATTTAGAAAACAGATCTCAATTTTCAGTATAAATTCTGATTCCCAGCAATACATAATTTAATGAAGTACAGTTTGAGTGTACTTACATTGAACAAGGCTATTAGCACACCTCAATTTGTTTGTTGCAAAATGCAAATAAAATTTTAAAATTAATTCATCAGCTTATAAAATATTGCCCTCCTGACAGGAGACAAAACTTATTACCAAAATGTGTTCACTCCAGATTGGCAAAATGCTGCTTCTAAAAGAAAATTCTACATCTTTTATCAAAAGCATGTACACATAACCTGATAACCATTAAAATTTCAGAAAAATTATACTTATTTGCAGATATTACAAATTATTTAGTGAAAACTACACATCAGGACACTGTATATTCACAAAAGATTTTGGGAAAACTAATAGTTGCTCGGCACTTCTTAAACAGAAGAATACAAAATTATTTCTAAAAATTAAATCAATACTTCATTTTTATATTCATCATACTGAAGCAAAAAGACTGATGTGTCCACATGCTAAGAAATTCATATAAAGCATTTTCATTTAGATATATTCTGAATACAAAGCAAGAAAAATATTTCTGTGTAACTCTAAAATAGATCAACAATCTATTGGCTTAGTCAGCTCATTTTTCCTCTTTGTGTGAGGAACGTATGAATAAAATATCCATGCTTTCTTTAACAGAAGACCTCCCCTTTTAAACACCCACAGTTATATAAGCATATATCCACTTACAAGTAGAGAAACTACACAACCCCAGTTTACGCAACAGCTTTATTGTTCAGCCTATTGCCATTTAAAATATTTTTGTAAATACATTAACTGTTATTTTCACTTCACATATGCAATTTGACCTTACACATTCCTATTATGATTATGTGCTCTGGCACATTTCGCTGTTTACCAAAACTTCAAGGCTTCTAAAAAGGCTCAAAGATTATTTCACAGTACACTTTCATGTAACAACTGATTTGAACTCACTCTCATTCCCCTCTAAAACAGACCCAGAAGAGCATCATTAATATTCAGAATACAGGAGACCTCTTTCACACACAACTCTTCAACTATTTAGGTCATTATGCCTGCAAACTATTAAACAGTGCCAGTCTACTTCCTTTTCACAGTATCACA
>VWPV01013727.1:0-11266 GCA_013389885.1 Geococcyx californianus
CAGAGCAGTAAATTACCTTCAAGGTAAAGTCCTTATTTTAGGCATCTGTCATCTCCTACATGGCCACTACTTGGCAATTTTCAAGCAGCAGAGATACATTTGTCAGCATATTTTAATGAGACTACAGTCAGTAGGCAGTATTTTATGCAGCTGAGGAGCAGGTGGTAATGACACAACCACTTGCTTATTAATACACTGCAGTCTGCTGTCAACATTTATTCTTTTTTTCAATCATTGTTGAGTGCTCAGGCACAGTGACAGACAATACAAGCTGATCAAATTCACCTCACAAGGAACATATTCAAAATTAAGTGGGTACGTGAAAAGGTGAAGTGTGAAAAAGGAAGAACTATATTCCAGAATTACTACTTACAACTAAGCAAAGCCAACTAAAATTAAAGCCTGTCAAAAACTATTCCACATCATCATTAAATGATCAAAATTCAGCAAGCCTTTGTAAACCTTTAACTGTACCTATGAATCCACTTGAGACCTGAACAGAACAAAGTTTCAATTATGGGTAACAGAAGATTCCTGAGAACATGGGTAAAAATCGAGCAAGAAATACAGTGGACAGGATTAGCAATTTCATGCAGAGTTTTATCAAGTTGAAATCTGCACTGCTAGCACAAGTCTTACTTCCTCTGTCCTATCCCAGACTTCATGTATGTGTACAAGAGTTTATGCAGTTGCTTGACAAACTAGTCTGAGGAACTGATCTAAATCTGTTAGTTCTTTTTGGGTGGTGGGAGCTGGGCTTCATATTTAGCTAAAACGAGCTCCCTGACCTGGTTTACCACACAGCCTCACAAAAACCTCTACTATCACAGATGGTGTGGAAAAATGGAATTAATTGCCGGATTATGCCAGATTAGGTTGTGTGTGACATCACTTCTGAAGCTATGAATAAACATAGAAAATGCTGTATCAGGAGATAAAAGTTTGAATTTACAGCTCACTTTCAATGTCACAGTAATCAAACATGGTTTTACCATGAATGCACATATTCTACTGTAAATTAACACATTATCATTTATTACAGGGTAAACTCCTTACTGCAGCAATTACTGTAGAAGAGGAAGAGCTATCATGCTCTAGATGTACCTTGTAACTTACTTTAAAATAACATGTTCATATAGCCTTGGTCCTGGGAAAGATAATAAAAGTCAAGTTTCAAGGTGAAAAAAACTCGTTTCTCTATTTCATACAGAAACTAGGCACTTGTTTTTGATTCTGAGAATAGTTATTGCCACAGTTTTTTTAAATACCTTCATACACTGAGAGAAAATGGAATATAAACTTGCTATTATGATCACTGTGTTACACCAACTCCCATTTAAGTATTTCTTTAAAATACGAATCACTCCAGCCTAGTGTTCTCAAACTTACGTTCAGCTTCTCTATTTTTGAGTACTTGTGCTGTATTCCAAGATAACACTTAATGTTAGAACCCCCCCTACTGGAAATATTTAAGAGATATTGTTGCACAAGCTGGAAAAATGTTTCTTTTAAAAGAAATTTAAAATATACCTTTGNAAAGAAATTTAAAATATACCTTTGATTGATTCATGTTTACTTTGTCTTATGCAATTGAGCGAGCATATTTCACAGATAAGTACTGTAACATCAAGTAAAACTACTGATACCTTTAATCCTTTGTCATCATGCTAATCTAAGCCAAGTTTAGCCATAATTTCAGACATTATGTGAACAATCTGATTAGTTTAGGCAACAGGACTTCAAACTGGGACCCAGAAAAATGCAACAACTTTTGTCAGGTGACATGGGAGAAACCCATTTCAGAATGGCCACTCAAAATCTGAACTGCACAGAAAAAACACCTGCAGTGTGGACAGTATTTAATTGCTTGAGGAAGGTGCAGACATAAGGATTTGTAACTATGACTTCAAAGAACCGAACAAAATTCACCGTTTTCTCTCAAAAAAAATATATTTCATTTGCAGTTTTCGCTGTATCTCAAGTTTTAAAATAAGTAGCCATGTTTATTTTTAGTTACTACAAACAGTTTTCACTTAATTTTGGAATTATGTCCTCTGTAAAAAAATCTCAAGTGAAGAAAAATATCTGTTTCTCTACAATATTTACAGTATCACAGTATTACAAGGTTGGAAAGGACCTTTGAGATCATCGAGACCAACCTATAACCCAACACTAACATTATTTCCATTATTTGTTAATGCATTAATAAAATACTTTCATTCCCACCCCTCTTTTCTTATTATCCATCTTCAAGAAAGGGAGCAGTAAGACTACCTACTTTAGCTATCCTCGGTAGCTGGCATTGGCCTTGGCACTGTGGGCATAGGTACTGGCATGGCAATGGCACTCTGGGCATAAAGCTGGTGATGTAGTGCTTGAATTCCATGATCAGAACACAGCTGATGCAAAACAAAAATACAAAAAATGAGAAAAAAGCTTGTTTCACAATTTTATGGTTTTGTAAACCTTTCGGGTGAATTTAGATTCCTTAAAACTTCAAATTGTGGGCTATGTTTATCTAAAACTCTGACTTTTTAAACCCCAAATTTTCAATATTTAAATCTATATTTTCCCCACTGCACCGAAGTTTGGTAAATTTAGTTTATGTAGATCAGTGTCAAAACGTACTTTCCTTGACAGAAGTAGCACACTTCTCTACTATACAAACCCATTTCACCCAGCTCTAATTGAAACAGTCTTTAAATGTGCAGATTAGCCTATTGAAGCATATTTTCCGAACATTACTACACTTAAGATATTTACATACAAATAATAGATGCTTTTATTTGAATTTTACATCATCTTCTGAACTTCCACATACTGCTTCCTTTAACATCAACAAATCATGTACTTGTGAACTGAGAGCATGCTACATCCATACACTCATTAACTATTATTGTATTTTTTTTCTTTGTGCTCACAGATTTCAAATTTCTCTGTATAAGCTGATATGTTTTATGAAATACAAAAGTTAAAATAACATTGATAGTAAGATCTATGATTATACAATAAATAGAGACTTGAGCACTATTTTTAAAAAAGAAGAAAAACTCCAACAGCCAAACTCTTCTATTTTAATACCTTTGTATGGTAATTAAATTACTTGGATATGTCATAACTTCCCACTTAAGATGTTTGAAATACCAGTTTCGGAATGTCCCTTGTAGCAATAAAATACTCTTCAATTTCTAGCAAAATACCTGATTACTATCCTAATTTACCATTATTTTTGGCATCCCTGTTACTGAAGAACGAATTTTCAAAGAGGCAAAGTATCAATCATAATACATTTTCAATTTTATTTTAAGTTTGTCTGTAGCCAATTATTTACAGTTATTTTTAGTAACCAATTATAAAGAAATGGCCTTAGTATACATTAAGAATCTCTTAAGCATTAGAAATGCTATTGATAGAGAAAAAAAATCATAAACACTAATATATTTTTTAGTCATTCAATTCCTCTTAGTTCATTCAAATCTTCAGAATCTTCAGAAGAGCTTCTATTCACACAGGAAAATAAATACTTCAGGAAATTTATGGCTACACTAATCCCACATTCTGAAGACTCTGATTGTGTTTCACTTTAATGTGATTTTCAAACAAAATAAGTTGACCAGTCTCTACACTGCACTCTGTAATACACTTGTGTCCCTCTAAATTATTTCAGAATCAAAGTATCCTCCCAGAAAACTCAGAGATACTCTTAACTTTAGGACAACTGAAATGACTTAGCACAGGCATGTGGGTAAATAGACGGAACAGCAGACTTAAGTGCTCCGAGTTGTCTGTGCATAAACTAAAATATTATGTTTTGCAACTGCACATAAATGCTTCATTTGTAACTTTTTCAATAAAAATACCTCAGCAACTGGAGCTTCCACTGGGAGAGGAGGAGGTACACATGCACTTCCCTGCGTAATTCCTATAGGCTGATAAATGACTTCAGATGGTTGCAGATACAAGGATGAAGGTGCAGAGAGGGGAAAAGGAGACTGAAATAAAAGACATTATTTTAATAAACTATGATTTATGCACTATAAATATCAAAGCTTACTTTACAGTCTTTGTTATGTATAAACAAAGATAAAACTTTAGTTATCAAATTAACCTCTGATAACCTCGAGAAACTAACTGAGGGGCAAGTGGGTAGAAAGTTAAGGTGCAAGGTGTCCTTTAATTTTATATATTTTTCAGATTTTATTTACAACTTGGAGAGCATGGTTAGAGAAATCCTAAGCTTATGAAATTTACACTTACTTTCAAGATCACAAAAACATAGCATAGTTAATTTTCTCTTGCAGAAGTGTTACATAAGAATAGTATTTTTGCTTTTAAACTAAATCCATAGTATTTCTATAATTCAGCATCCAGATTTCAAAGCAGCAGACTGACATCTATTATGAGTGGAACTAACCACAAGTGGCCAAAGCTGGTGGCTACTAAAGTAATGAGGATGTATTGTAAACATTGAAGCTTAAGCTACTTGGTCCTCCTTTAATCTTCACACTAAGTTCCCCAAGCAGCAAGATTTCCGCATTAATCTCCTCTGTCACACAGGCCACAAAACTAATGAAGCCTCCCCCCAAAATTACCAAGTACAATTTCAATTTCTTCCTCCCATTTCAAGGGTCTAGGTCTAATTTCACCATACTTGTGTGTCTACTTGCCTCTGCTAGCAATACTCCAATTAAATATCACAGTTACTATCAGTTAATTAGCTAGTTAATACTAATTTCTCCTATCATGCAAAACATGGCAGTTTTTACCTACTTCTGAAAACTTACTAGATAAAACAAACATTTTTGCCAGAGGGAGAGAAGAGAATACACTTTCTTGATATCAGGTTTGTATTTGATATTTCAATAAATGCTATTTTATGCCTTTGTTTATCAGCAAGTTTTGCAAATGCATTGCTAAAATATAGCAATTAATATAAAGCCAACAGTGCCATTAATAGTGGGAAATTTAACTGTTAGATAAGTGCACCATACCTTTAAGCTAGATGCAAACTAATGATAAAACACTGCAAATATGAACCATATTTACCTGGGGAACAGAGCACTGCCACTGAGTTGGAAGACACTGTGTTGGTGCCTAAATTCAAACAAAAGAAGTTATTAATATGTGACTAAGAACACATACATACACATACTAGAATCTCAAATCTATAATAAATTCTTAATTAAAAATAGGAAATACTATTTTTCTAAGCCCTCAGATAATTCAGGAACATTGTTTTGTCTACTTCCACTTAGCCTCTGACTTGGGCCTATCATAGATACTTCAGTATTTTCGAAGTTTAAGAAATGTGCCTAATTGGGAAAACAGGAGATATAAAATGCAGCTAACTTTCCAATACACATTAAAAACATAGATATACTGTATAAATCCAGCAGTGAGCCACCAAGATTGTTATGGGACAGGAGAACAGACATAGCAGAATGCTTAGCAAATTTGGTTTGATCAGCCTTGAGAAGGATAAAGTGGGGATTATTGCTGGCTACAGTCTCCTAAGAGAAAGGTGGGACAAATACGGCCGAGCCAGATTGCCATCAGAGGTGTTCAGGGCACAAGAGTCAGTGGATACAGGCTGGAACATGGACAATTCTAATTACTTATAAGGAAAAAAGTCCTTTACCATCAGAAGGTTGAACATTAGAAGAGGCAGTCCAGAAAGGTTGTGCAATTTCCCTCACAGAGACATTTACAATTCAACTGGACAAATTCCTGAGAAGTCTATCTAACCAGCCCTGGTTTGAGCAGAAGTTTGCTTAGATGACAAAAGTTAAGGACGGTAGTAAGCCAGCTGTCCAGCAACACCAAAGAAAATTTCTATTTATTACATTTCCATGGAGGTACACAGGAAAAATAAAATTGTATTGTACTGAAAAAATAAGTCTTCAGTGAAATTAAAATCTGTTTTCTATGACTATTTCGAACAGCCTTTTTATTTTCTAAGAAAAAAACAGACATGAGACAGTGCTGCAAATAAAACTGCATGGCTGGAAGTAATAGTAATAGATACCTGAGAATGGTACACAGGAGACTGATAAACCAGTTGAGTCACCATCAAAGGCGAACTGGAAACAGCTTGACACTTCAAAAGAAAAAAGTTACAAGTCTTAATGTAGCAATTTCCTAAATTGGCATTGCTATTAAAAACAGTTCTGAACTACTGAACATGGTGAACCACCTCCCCTCCCTTTTGAAAACTGATTTACCAAATTTAACTCACACTTAAAGAGTCTTCAAAACTACTGTTTCTAAGGGTCTCATTAGAGACCAAACAAAAACCTCTGGCATATTTACTTAGTTCTTTCCAGCAATCACTAGGCCACCACTATCTAGAGATGCTAAGGCCATCCACTACACTGACATTATTGTAAACACTTAGGGCAACCTAAAGCTGTCAATGATGTATTCCTACCCTCTCCACAGTCCCAGTTGTGGAGAAACCAGAAGTAGGAGAAACTTGAAAACACTGCTCTGTAGAAAAGTGTATATACAAAAATATATATATACTTACTGGCCATGGCTGTGTAACAGAAGAAACTTCAGGTGTATGAAAATAAGCCATTCCGTTATGGTAAACATAAGGATATCCACTTGAGGTAGTTAAGTACATTGTATCAGCTTCTGCTATTATAGTAGAACCAGGAATTAATATTTTAAAGTTTACTTACTAGTAGATTTTATTTTTTTATATATGTAGGTCATATAAAAACCAAAGAGACTGTTTCTGATCTTCAGAGAAGCAAAACGCTCAGAGGAAAGAATATGGGGCTATGTGCTTAGCGCCATCTCAGTTCCCTCTCAAACACAATCATGAAAGCAGACAGTCACAGGATGTCTCCAGGGGTAGATGGGCAGTGGTGCAGATGATACACATATGAACTAATAAACACACATAACTCCAGTTACTAGCAAGTATGTATTTTTTAATCTTCAAATGTCCAAAGGAAACTTCACACTGTAGGAGACTTTCATTGGTAACCTCCACATATTCACATTTAGCTGAAATGGGATCCAAGTACTAAAAACAATAGAATGATTTAATTACCAGGTGCAGTTTGGTTTCTCAATGCATGAGAACTTTGTTTCGGTGATGGCACATTGACTGGAAAAAGTAAAAAATGGTAGATGCCAGCAACAGGGACACTTCTCAACAATGCTGCTGCTATGGTGGAGGCTATAAATGAGCACGGTCTGATCCAAAAGCAGAGTTCCATCTACACAGCTAACAGGTACTGACAGCAAGTGTTATTCAAATAAAGGGATATATGTGGAGGTTGTTTACCTTTTACAAGCACTGCCTTTGAGATCACCCACGTTCTATTTCTTTTTGTATTTTGGTGGAGGGGGAAAGGATAGGACTTATTGTTTCTCTAAAACTTCATGTCAAACATGAAGACACGTTTCAGTTCCAAATATAAAAAACCCTTCTGTATCGAAAAAAGGAAGATCAATCATGTAACTGAAATGGAAATCTCGAAATCACATCAGGTAGTAACATAGCATGGAAAAATACTCAGGAAGAATGCAATATGAACAACGTCATTTAGCAAGTTTTAGTTTTTCATCTCTTGCAAAAGTAAGTGCCACAAGGAAGTACCACTCTATAGATAGAGATTACTAGAATGCTAAGTGGAAGACCCAGAAGGATCCTGCAATGATTCAAGAGCTTTTATTGATGATAAGAATTTAACTAACTGCTAGAAAAGCTTGCAGACACTTGGATATAATGAAGCTCAAATACTATCCTTGGATCATGCTCTTGGGCTGTTAGGATAGTGTTAAACTGACCTTAGAAAAATTAAAGGCTACTTCTGCTCCAGTAAGCAATCTAGAATAATAGTTACTGATATCTCAAATGAGGAAACCAACAAACCTGTCCACTTTGCTAACTAGCAAATACATTACACAGAACTTTCTCCTTTTGTTAAATATATCTCTTGCAAAGGAAAAAGGAAACATTTTCCAAACAAGCAAATTCATTGACAGAAAAATAAAATGACCTGGGGGAGGTATAGCTATCTGAAATTCTTCCAGCCCACAACTCATTATTATTCTTCTAGTTGCTCAGGTTTAGTTTCTGCTTTTCAGCTTTAGAATGTTCATTTTCACAGTACTTGGTGCTGGTGAAAAGCAAACTAAGCCGTCATCCCAGTACATTCACAGCTTTTAGCATAAGAGGTCCTATGATGACAGAAAACCTAAAAATTATTTTGCTTAATAGCAAGGAAGACAGGCACAAGATAACAGGTGGGCTGGCGAAGACAGCAATAAATGGGCTATCTTTTCAGTTCTGCTAGAACCACTGCCCTATAGTGATACGGCAAGTCTAGGATTTATGGCTTTGTGAACCTCAAGATATGCAGTAGCACAATGTTGTGATTAAGGTTGGTAGGCTGAGCATAACAGCAGATACACTAAAATCAGATCCTAGGATATGTCCCTAGATGTCACTATGATCTTGTATCACAGATACATCCTAGGACTAAAGCATGAAGCTGCAGAGTCAAACAGGGCCACAAACAGATCTCAAAAGGACACAGAAGCTTTCTTAAAAAACTGTTTGAGGTTTTTTTAGCTCTGTTCCTCCAAGTCACACAATTAAAGAGATATGCCCCTCTTCTACCAATGCACACATTCAGCACAAGAGTCAGAAGAAGGAAATAGCACAAGTGAGGCAATGCAACTGAGAAAGTCCAAGATAACACAGAAAGGGGAAAAAAAGCACCAAAAAACTCCCATACAAACTCTTGGTGATGACTGAGCAAAGATCATGCTGAATAATTTCTAAAGCAAAGAAACCATACAACTGGAACAAAACACCATTTCCCCTGGGCAAACACTATCCTATGCACTTACAAGAACAGCATACCTACACACAAGGGGAGGAAGAGAATTTCCTGTCTGCATGAAGTAT
This sequence comes from Geococcyx californianus, assembly GCA_013389885.1. NCBI lineage: Eukaryota > Metazoa > Chordata > Aves > Cuculiformes > Neomorphidae > Geococcyx > Geococcyx californianus. The sequence continues at coordinate 8,930 of VWPV01013727.1, forward strand.
GTATGCACCAATGGTGCTACTGTACATGTACTTGTCAACAACATGACCGTAACAACTAAGGAAAGCTTTAGAATTAAACTAAAATCCTTCTGTGTTGTCCCTAGATGGACTTTTTTTCCCCCACTCTTCCAAACAGTACCATAGGACAAATACTGTAAGATCATCCCCTGCTGCACCTATAAAAAGAAATTACTTTGCATCTCTAGCACATAGTCCTTACTGAGGAATAACAAAACAGCACACCCAGCACATCTTATCTTAAAAGTTGGTGGCTTATATCCTATATTTTCAGTAGTGTATTACAGAAATAAACCAGCCGCTGGCAGATGGGAAGGGCATCTTCTGTAGAAGAAAACCCGTCTTCCCCAAGAGAACATCATTACAGCATACTTAATCAAGATTAATTAGTTATGACAAACAAAATTTATCATTACTTTCATTATGTAAGTGTTCAGCCAAAATATCTCTTTGCAGAGAAGGAACATACAGCACCCATTCTAGTACCTTATAGCAAAGAACTCTTAAGAACTGAATGATGATCACAACCACTTATTCCTTATGGCTTCTACCAAAATAAACAAAATGCAACAGTCTGACAGCTTGTGCCAATATAAATAAACAAATTGGGAGCAACCCAACCAACCAGCACAGACTGCTTTCTCCTGTAGAATCTGTGAGGACAGTCTAAGTGATTTGAGGCTCTGCCTGACAACTAAGAGAAATTTCCATTCCGTAAATTCCTAGATAATCTTCTCCAAGAAAGAAAGTCAACAACATATTAAAAGCGAGAAAAGAACCAAAAGATAACCAATCTGTTTACTTGGACATTCCTCCGGCATGCATTTACTTCCCCTGCAAACCATTCTGAGCATAACCCATGTACATCATTAATGCAATGTGTGAACAGGTGCATGTGTTAAAAACTTAACATTCAAAATGACACATAATATACAGACGTAAATAAAAATACATACGAGGGCGCCGTAGTCGTTGTTTTTTTATTGCCGGACCAATATCCAGTATCTTGCCCTTATAATTAAGTTTTCCAGTCTAGAATTAAAGAAAAAGACATTCAGTATGTGTATTATCTACACATAGCTAGACATCCAAGAAAGATCAGAAGCAGACAATGCATTTAGTAGGTTTCTCCCTCTCCTGTTTTATTTACAGTGCATCTAAAGAACTAAAAGCTTTACTAAATACTTTTCTATTCTAATCTTAAATTTCACACACAAAATTAATCATTAGTAATATCAAGTATTATTGCTTCTCATGGAACCTCTTGACTAAGAGTCGATACCTGTAATTGTCAGAGTTTTTTTAGTTCTACCCTTCTTTGGTATTTAGTGCTTTTATAAAAGCACATGTGTACAGTAACACACTTTCAAATATAAAGATTTTTTTCCTTCATGATCATGACATTTTGTAAAAGATGACAGGAACAATTAAGTCTATGAAAATAGCCAGATTATAAAGACCATAATGTATAAAATCCCCATATTCACTAAGAACTGCCTTAAAACTTGCTTACATGCAGACAAACAAAATAAAAGCACACTAAAATAGATATCCTATTAAGACTAAAGTATTGCAGAAGTTGGGTTTGTTTCTTCTCAATAAAAAAGTGCTAGGTACAGACAATTAAAGCTAGATTCTCTTCCAACTCATTTGCTTACAACAGAAAGTGAGCATCAGGTCCATCAGGTAAATGAAAACATTGCCTTCATTTTAAAATTGACACTAAACTCACTACTTTTTAATGTAATGGAGAGGAACAGGGTAAATCAATCTTTTTTTTTTTTTTTCCCTCTCAGTTTTCAGCATCTCTTTAAGGCTGCTTTGCAAAACCTAAAAGGTTTCTGATGGTCTGTTTCCCTAAGGAAGAATGCACTAAATACTACCACTTTACACCACAAAGCTTTCCATGGTCTTTAAGAGGTATTCTGAAACTGAAAGAAAAACAGTTCTAGATCACAGTCAAAAGGACAACAGTTTGGTAATCACTACATTTTCTTCGTTTAAGCCCAATTCAGCAAAATACTTGATCATTTGTACATAAAGCAAAGTCCAGTCTATCAGATTTAAAGTTAGGAAGAAGTTAAACTATTTTGTTGAATCTGGGACTTCATAAACAAGTATTATTTATGGCAAACATACCTACCTAGCCTATTAAACACATAGCAACCCCTAGAAAAGAGGCACATTTCAGTCAAACAGCATTTCAAGAATCAAAGATGATTCTTCCCAATGTCATGTGATCCATTAGAATTTAGACTTCTACACAACCTCCACAGTGACTCTTGACCTCCACAGTCTCCATAAGATGATCTGAGAACT
>VWPV01013728.1:0-18998 GCA_013389885.1 Geococcyx californianus
GAATTCAGTGTTTACAAGCAGCTCAAAAACTTAAGAGTACTTTGCTCTTAGTATTGTATAAAATTCTGAAAAATATTTAGGAGTGTCGGATAAAACGCAGTCCAATTTTATTTGCACCATTAATGCACAGTCTGCCCCCCAAGCAGGCTGCTTTAGTTCTGAAAAAAGGTTGTGAAAACAATTTAAGGCTGGCAAATGTTTTCTAAATATCAGAAAACCCCTCTTGCTTCAGTCGCTGCGCGTTCCCCCTGCTCTATCAATGCGACACACGTCCCTAATCACTACATGCAGACACCACAAGTGTTTGGAACAAAGATCAGGGTTTTTCCTCAGTTGAATATTTCCCATTCTGTAATTTAATTTCCTTAAATATTCTTTTCATCAAACGCACGCCTTGCAATACAGGCACATAAACAATTTTGAAAACTCCGTTCAGCAAAGTTATATTTTGTTTCATTTTCCCCTCGGAAGAAGTCCCTGACTGCTTCTTTATTCACAAAAGCAAGTGTGATTTTAAAAGTCTGGAAAAATACACGGTGTGCCCTCAGGTGTTTCGATACTTGTTTTAACATCCTTCCAAACGATACTGTGCTGCTAGAAGTTTCTGGCTATTTAAATGAGCTGAGGAAGAAAATGCAGAATTTAATGAGGGATAAACCTTACCACCTTGGCAGCCGAGCATTTGGCTGCCCGTAGGGTAGGAGAAAAGCAGCTTCTGTGAACTTCTGTGCTAACTGCACCGTCCCACGCGCAGGAAGATGTGTGGGGATGGGCTCTGAAGCCGCGCAAGAGCTGCTGCTGGTCTCCAGTGGCCACCACACCCACCCCCAGGGCAGGCTGGGCTCCTCCAGACCCACGGGTGGCAAACGCGGCCCACCTGCTCAGCACCTTCCGCAACCGGGGCCTCCACCACGCACCTCGCTTCCCCGCTCGAAATATCCAAAAGTCAATTTACAGAGACAGCTCCGCTGCGGCAAAGAGCTGGCAGCTCGGCGTTGCCGGGGATCTCAGCGTGGAGGGCAATTCACACTCTTCGCTCATCTGCTGTTCTTAACACGCAAGGTTTCACGTAACGCCCAACCTACCCTAAAGCCCTGCTGCTGCTTCTTATCCTTCCCAGCTTTTACGCGCAGGGCAGAACATTGCCCAGCTCAATACCTTTGTCTGCTTGACAATGGCTTTTGTCAAACCAGATATTTTCCTCTTTCCAGCACTTGGTTGGTGTCCCCATCCCATTTTTAAGCTTTTTGAGGGAAAAAAAAAAAAGTTGATAATTTTTTTAAGTGCTCTTTGTATTCTTTTTTTCTCCGACACTTTTTTTTCCTGGATTCTGTTCTGCTCATCCACAGCTGCCTGGTGGGGTACCCTAACTGGATGTCCCATTCCAGCTGAAGACTTCCCATGACTGAGTAAGCAGCAGGATTACTCTACGTGTCTCAAAAGCAACAGTCGTAGCCATACACACCAGGGAAGAACCTCTCCCCCTGCACAATGAGATGACGTGGACTCATTTTTGACCTGTGATCCATCACACATTGTAGATGCTTTCCACCGATCTATTTGTGCAGGGCCACACCTTGCTTTTGTCCCTGTTGGAACCTTATCCTACAGGGCAGAAACTCAGGAAAAGCAGCACTGAACTACGAATGCCACGGGAAGGGTGTAGGAAAGCAACCTGCTGGTACGTGGAAACTTCACGATTTTCTACACCGTAAGCCGGGCCCAGTGAAGCAACACAAGCTCTTAACAAGTCATCGCAGCTCTTGCAGAGCGCTGCCATAAAAGCACCTTCATTACTGTCCCAGGTGTCTTTCTGACCTCTGTGCCTTATGAACTATTTGGCCCAAATATTCATCGTATCGATAATTCAATCCAGCATTAATTCAAGGAAAAGTTGTGTTTAAACACAAAACTAATATAACGAGCAACAGTCATTTCTTTGCAGTAACATAGTATTGATTAGTACTGGCCTGCAGTGATTTATTTATCTGATTAATAACTAGTGATTCCCTCCTGGAAAGAAGAGAAAAAACCCAAAAACTACTGTAAACCAAATGTGATAAACTATTAAGAAAGACAGAGGAGTAGTTCTTCTCTGTTACTCTGACTCATTTCATCAACAGCACCAAGACACCGAGGCTCTCATCACTCAGCTCTTACAGTTTGCTGGATCTAAGAAGGGAAACTCAAAGGCTCAACTCAAGCCCAGTACTGGCACCATGAGGATTTCCTCATACAGAATTGCATTATTGATTTTCACGTAGTGAAGGAAGAAGAATATTAAGTAATTTTACTGTGTGTGGACTTTCTTATCTCAGAATATTTTGCTGTGGATTTTTTAAAAATTGCCCAGCTATGTTGTGTGGATCAATACAAAACTTGGTACAAGCAGTAAAAGCTCTGTAACTTCGACCGGTGCTCAGGTCAGAACATATTTGGAGATGTTCTACAAGTGAGGAAGTCTCAAAAAACCCAGCAGACCTTCTTAATTTCTGATAACTAGCAAAAAGAAAACACCAAAAATCCATAATAAACACGGCTGTACAGTTGGGTGTTGAATCATTTTGCATGCTGAGTAATTCCTTAAGGAACTTCTGGGGAATTTTAATATGAAATTAATTGAATATGCTGAGTAAGAAAATACTGTGTACAATATCGCTTCATTAAACACGATTCACTAATTTCCTCAAATAACCAATTTACTACTACTAATGAAAACATTGACTGAGTAACAAAAAGCCTAGTGTGAATATGTATATCACGAAATTCACCTCTTGGGATATTGCAAGGACAAAGTAATCTCATGTCTTCTTTTATCCTAAGGGTATAATTACCTCACAATCATTTCCTCTGCCTTCTCACTATCTCCATTGTCTTCCGAGAGTAAACAGCCTATTTTGTTTGTGTGAGGAAAATCGCTGATTTATTTATGAACAGGGAAACTGGGAACTGTTCTAATCTTGGCTGAATTGAGTATTTCCCTTTAATTAATAATAACCATATAATAATGTCTAACATTTCCCTTGGAGTATTGTCATAATATGTGAAAAGTTTTCCTAGGGTTGTTGTGTGGCTCTTTGCAGTGGGAAGGAAGTCTTCTGTGTTCATCTCTGTCTGTCTTTTCGTACGCATCCAGTTAGGATGAAACCATAAAATATTTTCATTATGGCAAAAAGATGTTAAAACTTACCATTTTTGGCCTTGCAGGATTTGTAATCAGGCTGTAGTACATAACCCTCTGCACAGCTGCACGAGTATGACCCATCTGTATTTATACACATCTGGCTACAGCTTCCGTACACATTACATTCATTCAAATCTAGAGGGAAATTAATGAGATCATGTTTAAAAATTAGAACAAAAAAGAAAAGAAAATAATCAAATAGCAGAATTCTAAAAGAAAAGTCATTAAGTTATTATGATACGGTGCTTTATGTTTCCTCCCTTCTCCAGGCATGACTTTATCAGAGAGGTTGGCCATTGAAATTAGTCCAGTAAACAAACAGAAGGTCAAGAATTTTCTAGTTTAATAGCTCTTAATTTTGAAAGGTTAAACGGTCATTTGTTCAAGTAGTATCCAATGTCTACGTAATGCTAGAGGGATATCTAGCTTCTTGTTAGAACTAGAGAACACCAGTTATCAGGGTTGATGAACGAAGCAACATTTCCAGACAAGAAATAACTGATTACCCTTCTCAACCTATTTATGCTGGCAATATAGTTCCTTAAATGAACTGTCACAACTTCTACATTAAACCATCATCCACTACATCAAAACCTATATATTTCTCTAATAAATATAAAGAACAATTTTCTCAGCTAGGGTATACAGGCATAATCCCATAAACCCCAGATATCCTATTTAACAGTGGTTGAGGGTTTAAGTAAAAAATTGACATTTTGAAATACTGCTGTTGAAATCATCTCCTCAGGTATATTTTCAATCACAAAACACGAGAACCACTGAGTAAAAGAACTTATAGTAAATTATGTTTATGAAGAATCTGGCTTAGTACTATTACTTGGAGAGAGGAGTGGTTGGTAGTGAGCACGTACACAGGAAACAGAACTCCAGCGTGCTTATAAAGAGACAAAAAATAAAACAAGAAACAAATACCTGGACGGAGCATTAAGAAGTCCTATATTTAAAAAATGGAAAAGAGCACCATTTGCAGTCTACAATTAATTATGTCGAAACAACATCGCCAGCTAAGTTGTGTGATCTGGGAATGTTCATTTATCAACTTCTAATCCAGGGGAGACCTTATGGCCACGAGGCAAAACGCTACAAGTTTTACAGGGTCTGATGGTAGTGAGGTCTGGAGCGTGGCTCACGCAAGTGAGCTGTGAGCTCGTCTGAGGAGGGGAAACAATCCCCACCTCCACTGGTCCTGCGGAGGATGCTTTCCTCCCAGTAACTTACAAATTATTACTACTGGGGCACACGCACGGAAGCCCCAGGAGCCAGCAGGGAGGTGGCAATTCTCGTTTTGGAGGGGCAATCTTTGCCCCGTCTGACCCGACAAGCCTGCGGTCACTCCCTGGAGGACATCTTCGAAGATGGGCAGGGATGCAGCTGCACTCGCCTGCCTCTGTTGGCCAAAGCTGGCATCCCACCAGCAGCTATCTTTCCCTGCCAGCCATCAGGGAAACACCAGGAACCAGGGTGTTAGGAGTACAGCTTGTTTCTTCTTTACCTGTGCAGCTTCTGCCATCGCTGCTCGTTTCATATCCATCTCCACAGTAACACCTGGTGCCGTTCCTGGTGATGGCACATCTGTACTGGCAATTCAACTGCTGGCATTTCGGTAGCAATTCTGTAAATAATATTAATGATAGCAAAATGTTACTAAATATCATTGTTATTATCCCTACATATTGCTATTCTTCTCCAATTGCAAACTTCAATAACTTTTACATGTATCCAAGTGCACATCTCAGGAATGAAACACCCCCACCATTTCCATTAGTTGGTTTTGGAAATAATACATTGCAAACTGCTTGCTTTCAAAATTGTATTTCAGCCTGTTAATGCCCAGAAATCAGCATTTTATTTCTATGGGAAGTGTCTGCATCGAGGTGTACTGTCGCTCTGCTCACACATCCATTTTTTGCACATCGGTCATTTTCACTCAAAGTAACAATTCAGGAAAAAAAACCCCAAACCACCACAGCTCCAACAGTCAGATTATAGTTATAAAAAACAACCAAGGTTATGAGAAAGCGACATCTATTTCTTTTCTATTCCTCATATCAATTGATTTTCTATCTTTTTAAAGCTTGTTTTGATTTACTGATACACACATAACCTTCACTGCAATCAATGGGAATACATTTTGGCTCAATAATTTAACGTTGGACACATAACGCTGGATAAACAGCGGACGTTATATATGTCATTACTACCGAAGTCCTTCATAGGATCTATTGCTTAAATACACACCACCAGCTCGAGGCACGATGCTAACAACCAGAGGAAATATTGTAGAAATATACACTGTAATGATTTCCAGCATGAAACAGAATGAAAACAAACTAATAAAACTCTTAAAACTTCTCAGCCCCAAGATGTATGACGTCTACAGATAATTCCACTGATCCAAAAAATTGTATTTTAATGAGCAACAACATCTCATCCACCAGGAAAATAAAATTAAAAAAAAAAAGATGGAGGGAAAGATCTTAAAGAGTCGGTCTGAAGATGTTTTTCAAATCCATATATGCGGATGGGTCACAAAATAACCTGCGAATGCACAGAGAAAGGTTCTGTCACAGGGCTGGCTGAAATTAACTGGGCATGTCTTAATGAAAAAGAGAAATGTGTATTTTAATATGTGGGCAGTTTTAACCTGTCTGATCATTATTCATTAAGTTCTACTTGGGAGCAGAATGAAAATGAAGCAAAGCCTGCATCAGCATCTGAGCCCTGAGGCATCAATTCTGGAACGTCTGCCAGTGTCAAAATAAAGCTGAAAATTTGGGAGAAAGGTCCGTGTGGCTGGAACCCAGCGTTACCCCTCACTGCAACACAACTGTTCTACACCCACCCAATTATCCCAGGGCATTCCCCAGTACCCCATACCCCACACAGCCTAGAGGCTGACTACCGGCCCCTAAACCATCCCAAACTGCCTAAATCTGCCCTTTTCCTAAGTGCTTTGTGCGTTATTTCTCTGTGTTTTGTGCCCTTGTGAGCAGCAAGATAATACATTTATTGGCTGCAGCTCCATTAGTTGGATTGCTGTTCCTAGTGCAGCCCTTAAACCTATCACGTCTTCCCCAGAGCAGGTCCCGTGCAGAACACACACCAGGGAAGTTCCCTAAAGGCGACCTAAATCAGGACAGCGTTCCGAGGAGCGGAGTTGGAACCAAGGCCGATTAGGTGATATCTCTTTATTTGATATTTCTAGCTGAACAAAATTGACATATACATTACATTTTCTAAGTAAACATGGATCAACCATCCTTTACAACCTATAATTTCCTTCTTCAAATATTTGTCTAATGCTACACAGCGAGGAGCTTTACGGGATAACTAAGAGTAACGGCACCCGGCTTGTTTGCAGCCAGCCCGGAGCCTAAAACCGAAGAGTGGGACCTGCACCTGGCCGGGAAATGTGGCTGGGCAACAGCAGCAGTAAATGTCACGTGAGATCCATTACGGGAAAATTAATAAGGAACAGTTGATCTGCTCATATTTTTCACAAAAACTGTTGCATTTCATTGATTTTCAATCACTGAAGTATCACAACAAAACAGCTGCATTTTCATTACAGTAAGAATAACTGAATTGCAGCAGATAGACAATTGCTGCCAACAATATTTCTTGTCACACACCTCAACTCTCACTCTTCCCACACTTTTAAATTTTTCACAGTCTCTCACAACTTTATTTGTGTCTTCATCCCATCTGCTACGCTTTTAGAGAGGGCTTCTCTAAGGAGATATTCGGTTTACATTTGCTTCTCTTCTGCAAGTCCTTACATTCACTTTATTGGGAATACTGCCTGATGCTATTGATCAATTATTGAATTCATTTCACATTTGTTTTCTCCAAAGTCATGTTTCATGGTCCACCGTCAATAACGGTTTCAGACACTTACAACTGGACAAGGGAGAAAAACATCTCTCATTTTACCAAGCTATCGCTTGCCTCAAGCTTCACACTGAAACTACTTTTACCTGGAGGGTAACGGCACCCAGCCAAGAATTCTTCAAACACACCAGACCTGCTCACAAAATCATTTAAGAAACACTGTTGACCACCATATGTTTCTGACTTCAAACTAACATTTCCTCCCACTAAATTATCCATCAGATTATTACAACTGTAATTTGCCTCTACCCACAGCTACAGTGACGAGCTTTCCTACTGCCTGTGCGACCAACACCGTCATGCCTCGGAACATTTCTGCTCTATTGCAGATCTGCCCAACCTGCCCTGGGAACGCACAAGTGGAAAAGCACAGAACACAACAAAGTCGAGCAGAAGCAAATACAGACTATATTGGACTAGATTAGTTTAACTTCGTTCAGTTGGAAGGGACCCACAGTGACCACGTGGTCCAACTGCCTGACCCCTTCAGGGCTGACCACTTCCAGAGGCAAGCAAATTCCATTTTCTTCCCAAGGTTTTGGGGATCAGTTACTTAAAATAAACAAAACAAAGCAGCTAGTAAAATAGAAAATAAGTTTTCTGTTTCACTCTGTATTTTTCTATTTTTCTATTTATTAAGGGCATCTGATAATAAAGTGCACTGATGGCCATGCCATGGAAGGTAGTGCACACATTTATGGTTTGGTTAGATTTGTAACAGGCTTCCTGGGAAGAGGTGAGGAGGCAAAGAAAAATCACGAAGCAGAACACTGATATTTTTAATGCTCCAGATGGGAAATGTAAAGAGCTAAAAGCCAGGGACCCTCATTTCTTGTCCTTCCTACCTTGTTTTTGGATCACTGTAAAATCCTGCAGCCTTTTTAGCCTCCCTTTCTCAACGTGAATTGGTTTACAAAGGACATCAGGCAATGAAGAATGAGCACCACTGAGCTTTCCACTTTTATCACAGGTACAGAAACCTCGGAATTTGTCAAAGCATGGTATTTCTGCTGCGAGATTTAAAGGCAGAAGCTGCACTGAGGGAAAGCAACAGGACAAAGTTTTATAGCTCGCAAGGACACCCACAATTCAAGACGTGCAGCTGCAGAGCAAGCTGTGAGAGCTGCAGAAATCCAGAGTAGCAGAAGTGTCTGTGAGTGCCTTTGGGATGATCTATTTTCTCAAAGCCCAGGGAGTACTGACAATCCATCCAGCTCTCATTCAGGTCATTTTGTTCAGTGTTTTCTTTCTTCCACAGGAGACGTGAAGGGCAGCATTTTTTTCTTCCCTCCATCCCCATGAACGAGCCTCCCTTAAGTTGTGCTCCAGGTCTACTAGAAAAGCAATCCTGCTTTCTCAAAGACACCCTTCCAGACTTTCACATTCCTCTGACTCCCAAGTATGTGGTCCCATGGGAGAGCACTCAATCAGGCAAAGATGCTGCTGATCTCATCTCCCCTAAAGTGATATAACTTTGACAATGACTCAGAGGAGCTGTAAGCTTCTTGGACAAACTGCCCCCACAGGACTTCACAGTAATAAAATCCTGGCTTCATTTATTCCTTCTGTGTTCAAGGAAATACACTGCTTATCACAGTTCATCCTAGATGAATGATACAAGGAACTATCTTCTCTTGAATGGCTTTAATGAAAGGATTAGCCCATTGATCTGACTATCCTTTTTGTCAGTTCCTCCTGAGCTGCCATGAGGTTCAGAATAGGTTCACACCAGGTTCTCAAGCTTAGATGTTTCGGCTGTTTCTATTAAAAAGAGAAGCAGTTCAGCTTGCAGTTTCCTAATACTGAAAACTTTTTTGGCTCTTGGGGATTGTCATGCAATAGAGGGGATTTATGAAGACACCTCAGTTAGTTCTGCCTTCCCCAAGAGGATGAAAGAGGACTACAGTCACCCCAGCAAAATGCACTTGTATGCCATTATTTCTGAGCCACTTGAATGATAATAAGGCCTTTTGGCTCTACTGGGTTCCCAATTATGTTTCATAAGTACATCTGTAATGTATAAATCCTGAACAGTTCTTTTGTAATGACAATATATGCTGGAGAGTATGGACAACTTTACAGCACTTTGTAATTGAAAACGCACTGATTACAGAATCTTGATAATCATCACCGATACAGAGCTGGGGTAAATAAAATAAAGTGGCTGGAGTTTACTAGTTTGAAGCACAAGATAATACAGCCAGGGAAAAAGAGCAGAGCTTCTGCTGTCAGCTTGGGATTTCACAATTTGAAGCCACAAAGGATCCGTGTCAAACAGTTCATCAAAGAACGAGTAGGAGCTACCGGCGCGATGTTGCCTGGGAGAAAGAGAAATGCAACACTGAGAGCATCGGGATAAACACCTCCCATAGAGAAAGTGGTGATATCAAGGCCCAGGATGCTGGCAGGTCCTTTTCGGGCAGGATGCAGCTGTTCATGGCTGTGCCCACCCTGATGGTATCTGGAGGATAAACTCAGATTTGAGCAGGATCAGAGAGTGGCCTCGGGGATTAACGGGGGAGCTGCAGTCTGAGGGGAGACAGCGAGTTTTTGAGCTGATCAGTGCCTAGAGATGAAAACAAAGAGGAATTTTGACCGCTGTCTATGAATGTATCAGAGGATCAACAGCTGAGAAAGAGATAATTTAAGCTAAAGGGCTGTTGGCAGAAGTACAAATGGGTATAAATTGCCCATTAATATATTCTGGCTGAAAATGAGAAGGTTCTTTGCTATTACCGTAATCAGGTTCTGGAGCTCCTCTTTGAATGGGAACAGCAGGGGCAGAAATAAATAACATGCTTTAGACATAGATCATGATAGATCCATGAAAAACAGCATATGGGAAGGCCCTTGAAATACCAGAAACCACATTCCTGACCCAGGAGGTGTCTTCTATAACTGTAACCCTCAAGAAACACACCACCCTATGCTAAACATATTTTTTCATTATGCAACTAAGATTAATCTTCTCCTCCTTGTCCCTGGAACATACCCAAAGGAAAACTTAGGGGAGCTCATTACTGAACTGGTCTTCTAATTGTACTCCATACATATTGTGTTTTCTTCTAAATATTCACATTCTTTTTGCCAGCTTTGTATTTCATGATTTTACTTGATCTTATCACCGCGTTACTCATTCAGTTTCTGTGATTCAATATTCATGCACTGATGTCTAGACTATTCTTATCGCACATATGCTGGAAGCCTTATTTTTCTTTTCCAGTTCATTTTCCAAGTTTTTGAAGTACAATTCTTTTACAGATTAGACTCTTTAATGTAATCTACCATAAGTTTTTGTTTGTTTGTTATTGTTGATGTTGTATATGCAATATCAAGCTCTACGGTTTGCTTCTCCAGCAGAAAAGGGGAGCTTGATTGATAGAATTCAATTGCTGCACTGAAATAAAGCAGCATGTTTTTTATCTTCCATTTCTTGGTCATTTTATTAGTTTTGAGTATTGTACCATAAAAAAAAAAAAAAAGAGAAAAATGTAATGAACTTTGTCACGCTCCTCAGCCCATAAACCTGTTACGGCAGATAGACCACTGCAATAGAGATATGGAAATCAGAGATCAGATTCATAAACTTATTGTCCTGCTATGGGAGACCTTAAAGTTCAGCAGAGAATCAGGAGTCAGATTTCAAAACACGGACAACGTATGGCAGATGTACCCCATTACACAAATCAAGGGGACAAAACGGGAGCAACACTTTGTGCCAGAAAAAAGATTCCTATTTGCCCTTAGACAAGTGCTCAGATGAAGCCGTCCCCCACCCCCCTCGTGTTTCCCATGGCCAGCCCACAGCAAGCTGCAGCCTCTGCATCCAGGAACTGGCCAAGTCACTGCTGCTTCCCAGCTCATGGTCAACAGCCTTGGGAAAACACAGGATTGAAGTTGGTTTTTACTGGCTCCTAAAACAAACCATCAATGCAGAAAAAACCAGCTAAAATGTAGATGCATTAACGACTGAGACATTTACAAACAGGGTCTGCAAGCCAGCGCCCAGCTGCCAACCCCAAGAGATCCGACACGACGCGCAGGGTTTCTGTGCAATGCACAGACTGGGTAACAATAACCCAGAATGACAAATGGAAAACCCTACATCCTGAACCGCCTACAGCAACTTAAAGCAAATTATAAGTCCTGGGTATAACCACAATCCTTTTCCTTCACAGAGCTTATTTGCCTCAGCCTGGACTGCGGTTAGGTTGCTCCGAACTCCGGCGTACAGAGTCTTTTCCTAAGGGTAGAATGTTATAGTAATATTTCTAGAACAGAGGTAGAGAAATGATGCTTGAGAATGGTGCCTTGTCCTGGGTACCAGGCTGCTCCTGAATTTTCCATGAAACAGCTACTGGATAAACCACAGCAACAGCTTGCTCTGTTTCCACCTTCTGCCATTACTGCAGTCGTCAAGCAACAGTCCTACTCTAATGTGCGTCCTCTGAGATCACTAAACTCCTTTTTCCTAACCGACAGTGATTCAACATAGGAACAGCTTACATTGCGTAAGGCGTAGCGACCGGTGCATCCTATGGGGGAACAGCTGATGGCGTGTGATGTGTGAACACCCCTGATTGCCCCACTTGGGCAATCCTGGGTCCCACCTGCTTAGCGAGGGCTGTAAGGACAACACTGTCATGTAAAAGCTGGGCACCAACTTTTGTCACAGTAGTTATTGTCCGTAAGAAAAAGGTGGCTTGACCATGCTGTGTCAGAGCTCATCCCCATCAGGAGGTGCCTCCACATTGGGAAACCTTTGGTCCGTAAAACCAAGCGATGCAGTTGTACTTGAAATAGGGACGGTGTCTGCTCATGGGAAGCACTTCTGAGCAAGGTAGCACATGGATTGTACTTCATCAATTCCACCTGATGTACCGACATATCTCACCCGTCTTCTGGGTTGTTCTACACATCGCTGTCTATGTATTGGCAAGCAGTTGCCTAACAACTCGTGACTTGTATATAGACATGTAAATGTCTATAATCTTGGACATTTGAATCTCAGACAGTGTATTTACCTATTTTTTGATTACAAGAAAATTACACAACTTGCTGAACACACTCCTCAGTCTGCTCAAAACCAGAAGCGTCTTACTGTGACTACTGGTCAGTGAAAACAGGCACGTTTTGCTGAGTAAGTTCAGGCTGGTGGTGAGCAACAAGATATTATTGGAAACAGACAGATTTTTCTTTTCTTTTTGTCATTTCCAACATAACCAAGTCAGAAAGAAGAGAAATGTTTTAGGAAGAATAAAGCTTAAATAAGCAAATCAAAACCATTCCCCATTAAATATTCTTTTTTTTCAAGTATTAATAGATCCATCTTCAAAATATCTTCCTACCAGGTTCATGGATAAATCTATTTTTCAAGGATGTACTATTGAAATTTCTTCCTGCCTAAATCTTGACCTACAATATTTGGCTGAGCTTCAAAACAATTTGTTTTATGTGGTATTCTTCAACCATAGCATCGCAAAACACTTTAAAAGATGAGATCAGCAGGAGGTAGGCATGTAGTAAAATATTAGCTTCACCAGAGGAAATGGCTCATTATTTTGACCTTTTGCCGTCTTAGTTATACCCTGGCTGCCAAACACGAGCATAAGCATAGGCTAAGGAGAAGTTCACATGGGAAAACTTAACCTGGGTAAGTCATTACATTAGTAAAGGGGAGAGAGTCGTTGATCTGGTTGTTAACCTGGATAGAAAATATAGATTTTAAAAAAAAGAATAGATATCCTTCACATGAGAAGAATATGGGTTTATTTACATTTACATCAACCAGTTTCTAGTTTTCAGTGGTTGAACACAAACTGAAGCGGGTTCACTGAGTTAGAGAATCATCATTAAATTCAGTGTGTCTGAAGAGATATGAAACCTGATAACACCAAACATACTTATGAATAATCCAGTCATGAAAGTAGAAACAATAAAGCTTTAGAATGATGGTAAAGACTAGCAGAAAGGATAAACTACAGGGAGGACTGGCAGTCAACAAGAGCAGACCACCTGGCCTTCTTACAGCCTGGACTGAGTCCCCTAAAACGCGTTTGCAGAGTTAGCTCGTGATTTCTCAGCTTTATAAGTAAATTGCATTTCAGTGCCCGCAGAACGCTTGGAGAGGAAAAAAATGTAACTTGGCTGCAGGAGCCGAGCAGGCTCTTGCATGAAAAAAGGTTCACTGATATTTTGGAGATGTAAAGGATGTTAGGAAGCCTCTCAAGGGAAGATCTCCAAGATCTACACACGTCTGTATGAGGCAGAGCCCCTCTCCTGGGTTGTCCCTTCACTAAGACTTGACCTTTATTATTCACATCACAGAGGCGCAAACCCTATTCCCCTCCCACCAAATAATCCTTCTGGCATTTCTATCTGAGCATGAGAGAACAAAAGGGTAGCGGAACACTGGAACAGGCTGCCCGGAGACGTGGTGGGATATTTAAAACCTGTCTGGACCGTGTGCTTGGCCAATAGCTGGGGTGCCCCTGATTTCAGCAGTGTTCATCAGCCAGGTGGTCTCCAGAGGACCCGCTCCTTGCACAGACCTGCCACCACCCTGCAGCAGCCTCAAACGTACAGCAGGGATGGGGCACGACTGAGTACCATCTGCAGGGGGCAGGTGGCAATGGGAACTGAGGAATTTGAAGATGGAGAGGTGGGGAAGAGCTTCCTATTCCTCTCCCTTCTCCTGCAGGTAAGCTGGTGGTGGGAAGGCGGAACAGTGATTGCTCCCTGTGGAAGCTGCTATTGCCTCCCTCTCCCAGCTCTCTTCTAAGCCCTGACTTCCCTCCAGCAGTGCCAGCTGCTCGAGCTGGCAGGACGCAGGAGGCTGTTCAGCCCTGCACAGTGACTCTCCCTCTCTCCAGGCAAAGCATCCAGCGTATCACCTGCCAGACTCTGCACTACTCAGCTGTCTACTTAGGCAATAAACAGCGCCGGCTCTTGTACCTTAATCCAACTCAAAGCAAAGTCACACACTGGGGAACAGGAAATGAACGCTGCTTTCACAAAATGAAGGAAAAAAGGGATTGAAATTTCAGAGTGGACAGGTTCACAAATGTGAACTTCCACACGATACTCTCCTATGACGTCATAGGAACGCTGCTGTAGGACTGTGCACAGTCCATCTTTGGATGTGAAACGTAGCAAGAAGCTGTGGAGGAGAAAGAACACCCCGACAGGACCGATCTGGCGTGCTCAGATAGCTCTTGCATCGATTGTTTTTAAACACGGAAAGCACCTGGAAGATCTAGAGACTGGAATGAGCTGTACAAGGGCTCCTCCTATGAGATCAAAAAAATTAAGGTACAGAAATTCCATCTGAAAAACTTATAAATTTTCAAAGAGGTGATACAAAACCTTTCTCTCTGATGAAACACCTTCCACTTCAGCTTCTTCAACACCACTCGCTTTGGCCATCAACTATTTCAATAACCTCGTTCACTCTCGTATTTACAGACTCAGCCTTATGTCACGTTCTGCTGCTGATGTCTTTAATGTGCTCAAACACGCCACTGTTGAGGCTTTGTAACATTTTTTAACTAAAATGCTTTCTAGTTTTGACTTTTTAGGTTGTGGAAACATACACGTATGTGCCCAGACCTGCACGTCAGCAACTTCAAACACTCACTGCATGCTTTTTAAGAAGTCATTCTAGAAGTAATAACTGCAAGCATTTCTTTAATATAACAACCTCCAACTACAAACTAGTGAGTCACAGAGTGCTCAGAGATGTTAATTAATAACTAAAGCCCCACAGTGTTCTGCTGTAACAGTCACCCACTACATAATTAAAGAAAGTTCACCAACGATGCACGCTCTCGTATAGGATCCACTTAGCTCATCCAGGCACGGGATAACAAGGACTTCTAAGTGGAAGAAGTGTGACTGTGCCTGTATTTTCATACACGTTCTCCAGCTCTACTCAATGAGAAGCCAGGATACGCTATGGCATCCTCACTGTTCAACGTCTCTCTTAGGAATCTCTCATAGATGACTGAAACACCTGACTTCCTTACTCAGATCTTCTCATTCCAAAACAATTGTTAAAGTCCATCTATATTAAGCAATACAAAGTTCACATGAATTTGTTATATATCATCATATAATATATGAATTAAGACAAATCCCCTTTGTTAAAATGTACTTTGGTACTAAAGTCATACTACATATCTTAACACCTTTTATAGTCCAGAAAGCAATTCTGATGAGAAGTCCCTATAAACTTAAGGCAAATATTTATGGTTTTAAATATTATTTATTGAGAAGTCACAGAACAGAATGAAAATATTTTTATAAAAGCTCTAAACTAAAATTTTCTAACATCTCATGAATGGAGACTCAGGACTGTCACCTTTGTTGCTAACTTAATTTCCGTTGCCATTTTACACTAATGAGAGTTCTATCATATAATAGTTTACAATATTATTCTTCTAACTGATGTTTAAATTGCTTTGAAATTATGAGAGGCCCTGTATGCCAATAACCTTTTTCCCTGCTTCACAAACCCAAAGCAGGGTCCACTCGGTAACATCTCCACGTGTCTCAGAAAGAAGTGACCTCTGCAGTAGCATCACATAATTTTGCATGAAGAGCAACACTTGCTCTGGTCCAAGACTGGTTCAGATCCAGTGACCAAGAGAGGCCACTGGAGAGCAGGAATCCTTCTCCTGTACTTAAATAACAGGAACTAATACTACGGGCGACAGCCAGAGACCCAGATCATTCACAGGAGTTCTCAGCCAACCAACCTCAGTCAATTCTCTTGTACAAAATGCTTCAGCTGAAAGTCTTAATTTTCAGGTTTCAGTACTGCTACCTGTACGTAACGAATTCAGTAGTGTCCCTTTTACTCCTGGTGGCTGCAAGGCGAGGACCTGACACTGTCTCAACACGCATTAGAATTTCAGCCACGCAGCAAGTTCAAGGAAAGTTGCATTTTTTATGTTTTCTACAACTTTGGAGCCACATACGAGGTCACTGAGTCACACAAATCTCCGGTTTTGACTGGTTCACCTTTGCCCACATGATAGAAACACCACCAGTAATACTCAGGAATGCCTATCAATTCCCTCAAATCACACAAAGTTGATTGCCTGATACGCCTTGCTATCTGTTTAGCCTTCCAGCCATCACTGATCACTTTTTGATCACCTGTGGTGAGCTGCAGGCAGACAGTGGCAGATCAGTTCATGTGTTATTTCACAGGGACACAAGTAACAAAACCATTCTCTATACGGAGAACAACGATGTGTCTTGAAGACTGCATCACACATTTATGCTGTGGGGCACTTAGTTCGCTTGTTCTGCGGGGTACTCAGCTAAAGAATAAAGATTAAATATCCATTAGACATTGGAAGAACTCCTTTTCCTATTATTACAGCGCACTGGTACCTAAGTGCCCGAGTTTCGTTAGCAAATCAACTTTGTGGAAGTACGATGCCCTGCAAGTAGGTTAGAAAAGTCTCAGCATAGCTGTTTTGCCAAGACACTTCCTAAGTGCAAAAAACCACCACTCTTCTAAACTGATACCATCCCAAATTATTCCACGTCCCTGTACAATAGAACAGTGGAGCCCAAGCACTCTGGGATCAAATGTCATAAATTTATGTCCAGTCCACGTTTATCATCCACTAAATCATAGAATCATAGAGTGGTCTGGGGGAAGGGACCTTAAAGATCAACCCGGACTCCATCTGGAGGAGAAAAGAGATATTCTGCTCCCATCTCCCTGTTCTGTCTTCATGGTAAATTGCTGCTTAGTCTTTCATTATATTATGTATCAAAATTAAAATATTTTCACATACCAAGCCTCTATTAAAGACAGAGTCAGCGAGACTGTTGGAGAACAGGCTGGTGGGAAATAGTGGTATTTACAAGCGCTCCCCTCACCAACAGTGCGAGGTCTGGGAGAAGGGGCGTGCAAAGAGCAGACAGCTCTTAGCTGGCACTTTTAATTCCTTACTGCAAGAAAACGGGATGGCACTGCTGCCAGGCTGACTCTTATATGAGCAACACAGCACCCAAAGGGCATTTCACACAGCTTTAGTAACACGTGCACCATCACAAGCGCTCTGCGGAACATTGGAGCTGTCACGTGTAGAAGCCCCAGGCAATCAGACAATGCAAAGCGAGGAATTTGTGTGTTTTCATAGAGCGATACATCCCAAGCGTCCAGTCCAACGGTCCAGTAAGTTCAACTGATCATCTCTATCGCACCTCAAGCACACCCAGCCTGGCAGTTCAATGCCTTGTTCCCTTTACGTGGCACACCGAGATGTCTTGGTGTCCTCTTCTGGAATGAGAGTTTGCAGAGGTAAACGACAAGTTCAGCCTCTGTCTGTCTTCTCTTGCCACAAACAGGGCTGCAGATACAACATTGCAATAGATCTGGGACTTTTAGAACATTCCAGAGAGATTATTAGTTTTCTTCTCCTAATACTGGGGGGAAATATAGATAGATAGATAGATAGATAGATAGATAGATAGATAGATAGATAGATAGATAGATAGATAGATAGATAGCATCTTTATTTACTTTGCTCAGTTCTCAGTTGTGTGGAAAAACATAATTAAATCATTTTGAAATCATAAAAGACAAGTATAATAGCTTTTTCCAACGTCCAATTTCATGCCTCTTCGTGGAAGTAGTACCTCAGAAATTGCTTCTCTTCATGAATACAACTTCACTTGACAGATAAAATCCTCAAAAAATTGCCGAGCAGAAACCTCAGGCTCACGAGGCAGTGCCTTCCTGGAAACTCAGCCAAGGACTTGGAATCAATTACATAAAGGGACTGAATAATAATGGATCCCAGAGAATCAAATGTGCAATTCAGTAACTGAACTTTTTTTTACATGCACAAATAAACCCAGTGAAGGATAAGAGAAAGACTTTAAGCTAGAAGAGAATTAAAAACCAGTAGCAAGGCAAAACTATACTGGAGAAATAAAATTGTTATTCAATTGTTACTTCTATTCCTGGGAGACAGCCACAGCCACTTCCGAACTGTGGCAGGGGCTGCAATAAGTGATAGCTTTTCCACAAGCATCATTTACGGTGGCTGCCAGCTTAAGAGGCTGAACGCTCAAATTTTTCCCTGCAGCAGGCAGGGGTGGATTGCGAGTTAGCTTCTGGAGTGTGTTTGCCCCACTGGAGGTGCACAATTCATGACAAATTCCACTCAGAGTTGGATATTGCCGCTGGTGTCTGGGAAGACTCGCAACTGCCAATTCTCAAACTCCTGTTACAAGTGGTTTTCTTAACAGCTCCATTATCGGAGTGCGAGGATGCTGAGCCTTGTCTCGTGGGTACACGCTAGTGTGCACAAACGCAGACGCGCAGAGAAGCCAGAAAACACGCACCTTCAGACCACAAAGCCGAGAAAATCCCTCTGGTTCAAACCCACTCTCCTATTGCCCAGGAGGAAATGCACAATTCTACGTTTGGCGATTCGCCGCCACCTCACCCCGCACCCAGCTAGGATTGTTTGCAGTTACTTTTCTGGAAGAGCTAAATGCTCTTAGAGCACCAGCCGTCGCTCTGTGAAGGATGGTAGCTTTGTCACTTCACCATGACTCATCTGTCCTCATTGCTTTGCTCATATTTTACCCAACTAACGAGACTGCAGCCTTTGGCAATGCGTAACTGATTCAACGTGGCTGAGTTTGAGAGCAACAGAAGCACAAGAACTGCTTTTCATTCACTGCTTCATTTCCTTGTAAGTCAGTGATCTACCCAGTGCAGCAGCTCCGCGCTCAAAAGGGTGCATCATTATTGTCCCTGCGTGTGACTGTCACAGCAAGAAACAATACATAGGAAAGCTTAATTTGTACTGAATATTTGCCAAGGGACAACAATGTTTGCTGCTTTTCTGGGGTCAGTTTTGGGTCCCTC
>VWPV01013736.1:0-13233 GCA_013389885.1 Geococcyx californianus
AATAATTCAGGAATTATTTCTGTGTCAGAGTATGCTTTTTGTGTAGCTTTCTCTTATTTTATTGTTCTCAGAACCTGGTGGTTTTTCTTCTGTGTAGTTTCCACATTTCGAATGTGATGTAAATTACGAATACCTCATGTTATAAGAGATTATATAATTGTCCTGATTTTTTTTTTCCCCAGCAAGTTGATAATGACAGTTTATGCCTTCTCGTTGGTGTTTCATTTTATTATTAAAGGTGTTGATAAAAAGTGCTCTAGCAGACTTATTAACTGTCATGTAGGCTTACATAGAGGCATTTAAGTAACGGATTTTTAATATTTCATTGCTTTTAATAACTGATAATTCATGACTATTTCAGTGGAAATAGAGAACAGTGCATTAATTTTTCTAGTTGGTGTCCATTTTACTCCCTGCGTTTTGGCAGCATGTAGTTTAACAAGCCACTAAGCAGCTTTACAATATCCAGTTGCATAGCACTTAAACCTGAGAAATCTGCAACGAATGTCAAGATGTATAGTAAGTACACCATAATCAACCATTTATATTGTGATCCTTTCCTTCAGTAAGAGGAAGTTATGTTGTTGATCAGTTATTAGATACTTAACTGTAGTGAAGTAAAACTTGCTTCTTTAATAGAAATCTTTAGGCCTATTTAAGCTCCTGTTTCCATTCTTGGCACTAGGATTCTTGTAGGTGTAGATAGCAGCTGCTAGTGCAGTCTCGCACTTGAGAGTTTACCTTGGTTACTGCATACAGCTAATGTCCAAGCATCTACAAAGTGATGCATAGAAAATAACCACTACTCACAGTTTAGGCCATTATGCCTGGCTTCAGAGTTACTGAATTATTTGTGTGCTCAAACCTGTTAATCTTGTTGTTTTGCTTTTTATTCACATGTGCCTAGCAGAACAGCGAAATGGCTTGCCTACTGAATGTGATCAAACAATGCTGCTAAATCTGTCAGGGGAAAGAAGTCCTCACTTTTGCTACTATAGCTGTTGCTGTTCCTGTTCCATACATGCGTTAGGTGGAGTGCAAGCTGGATTGTGTAGCCGGAGCTCTGTGGTGTTCTTTCTGGAGAATGAGATCTAACAGAATGTATCATGATTGTCACTGGGAGAAAACAATGTCACAGTCCTGAAGAGATGGAAGAAACGAGTAAGCCCTGAAAGGTCATGAGAGTTTAAAAACAAACAGTGCTACTTCGGAGATTTTTAATATATATGCAGCTGTGAATTACTATAAGATGTAGAGAATCACTGATTTTTTGAGGCTAGGTTTTTAAAAACACTTAGTTTCACTCTGTGCTAAAGATTGTCATTATATGTACTGGAAGTTATTCAGTAAAAGCAATTGTGGATGGGAAACTAGTTTAGTGGAAGTACACAGAATAAAGATTCTCATACTTCAAAGTGTCTGCTTTCAAAAAAACCCCAGATAAACAGAAAATAAGACAGCAAGGAACAGCAAGCTAAGCTGTTGTTGCAAAGCACAAGTGTGCTGGCTTGAAAGTTATTGTATCTCTTAAGGAGTTTTTAGATAAGATTTGAGACAGTGGCTCTGTGTACCTTCATCAGGACACTTTGCCAAGTCTAAAAGTGCAGTTAAAAAAAAAAAAAAAAAAGGCGGTCTGACTTTTTTCTTTTTTTTCTATTGAGTCCCTTCTGGAAAGGCTATGTCCTGCTTCTACCACTCTACCTGTGAATGGCTTAGTGGCACAGCCACACATGCCAGTACTTCTGTAATACTTCAGTTTAACTTGGTAACCCAGCAGAAAACTGACATACCCAACAGAACTGAAAGTATTTTGGTGAGTTAGCAAAATCATTTTAATGTGAAATCAGCGGCTGTTGAAGTAGTGTAAAAGATAGCTTGTATTATATAGTGGGACAGAGTAGAGAGAAGGGGGAGGAAAGAAAGGGATTGTGTATCTTTTGGCAGAAGAAAGCTGTAAGATCAGCTCAGTAATTTTGCAGAACTCCACCCTCAGAAGCACCATGGGAAAGAATGTGAAGATATTTGCTTGTTGCTTTGGGCCAACTTGAGATGAGTCAACATTGCAGTAATACAGAAGTCAGGAAAAAAATGGCCTTTTTTAGGGGTCTTAAAATTATAATAAGAAGCTTTTCTTCATCTTATTTTCAGATAGAAAAGCAAGAACTTACGGAGAGCTAAACAGTAAGAGTTAATCAGAGCTATGAAATCTCTGCGGTTGTGGTCTGAATTGGAGTTCTTCAAAAATATAAAAACCAAAAGTCCTTGTTAACACCAACATGAGCTGTTAACCTTGACAATAAAATGTTAAGGCCATGATATTTCTTCTTTTGGGATATCAGTCTCTGATTTTGTGCTGTGTTTTTCCATTTCTGCGTTGATCTATGTTGTTCAGCAGCATTGCATAAGGTTTTCTGACAGGAAGAAGTGCAGTGCTGGATCTGATCTTTGATTATAGGAGAGCCACATGGCTCGGTTGCTAGAATCCAGAATGTATCCAGTCTATTTTCAAGCATATTTCAACATAAAATCTCCATTTGTGAAGACTCATTACTTTATTTGTTCTTTTAAAAACTGCCACATGTGTAGTTCCTTTAGGATGGACTATCTTCCCTATTGGCTTTATTTGTATTATAGAACAGTCATGCTTGTGTAACTAAGTAAACTTCCTACTTCTTTCTCATATACGATGCATTTCCAGAAGGAAAACAGGCTTGCCCATCTTTCCTTGAAGTTAGTATGTCATAATTCTTCTGTCAACTTTTTTGGGATAGACTTCTTGCAAGAAGGTTCTTTTGACATTTAAAACAAGAATTGGACTGACATGTTTAGTTTTTTGAATTTTTTTTTTTTTTTAACTATACCTGGTAATAACCTGTTTTCTTTTGCAGAACCCTGTGATAATATGAGAGAGATTCTCCAAAATGTGGCCAAATTACAGGGTGTTTCAAATATGAGAAAGCTGGGCCACTTGAATAATTTTACTAAGGTAAGTGCTCAAAATGTGTTACAGAACAAGTGATAATAGAGACAAAATGTTTTGTATGTACTTTATCAGATGATGGCTGAGAAATTCATGGAACAGTAACTTGAAATGTGCATACTGTGTGAAAACATCAAATAAGGACAAGCAAGCCTGTGAATGCAGGGTTATGCTGAAGTTTCTCTTCATGTCCTACTGAATTTTTGTAATTTTTAGTAGAATTTTTTAGTGCTTAGAAGCCCAAAATATTAAGTTGCACAAATAAATCTAAATAGTGGCTCCTACTCCACAGAATTGAATCAAATATTTGAAATGCCAGACTCTCTGGATGTAAACTGACAAAGTGTGTTGAGGATGAGGACTATATCAGTGAGCACAATATGCAGTGATTTGGGCACTAGCAGAATAGCAACCATGAAGTTTCACTGTGTTTTTCGTAGTGAAAAAGATTTAAAGGGATGACTTTCAAAAGTATTCTGTATTGCTGATTTTGAAGGTGCTTTTACAAATATGTGCTTCCAAATAATGGGAAAGTGACACACATGCCTGAAAGTATCATGGGTATGCTGGAAACTGACAGTGTAAGCTTATAGGAGGCAAGAATTAAAAACATGGATCACTATGAGAATGTAGTCTGAAGAAAGAGGCCATGAAAGGCCTTCAGAAGGGAGAGCAAGTTCTGATTTTTAGGTAGATGAGGAGTCTATGGAGAGGAGCAGAGAGAACTGATGGGAGATGGGCATGTAGTTAGGAAAAGGGTGTTCATAGCAATGGTTGTGATTGGACCAGTGTTCTTTTTCTTAAGGCAAGAAAAAAGTGCGTTGCAGTCAATGAGCCAAGAGACTTTGGGGCTTGACTGTGAATGTTACACTGATAGATGGACTGATGATCAGAAGGATCTTGTAAGCTGTACATCTTTCTGATGGAGCACCACAATAGCCAAGAAACAAGGTAGTAGTGGAGAATTTCGTGGGTAAAGTTAAGGTTTAAAGTGTTGTTGAAGATGAGCTGATAACAAATCATTGAAGGAGATAATCCAAGAGGCTACCAGACAGTTTTGAGAATCTCAAGTGAAGGAATGAATGCTCAAGGGCAGGTTGGGGAATCAATTTATATGAGAAGAACAAACATGCATGATAATCTTTGAAGCAGGCATGTTTCCTGGCCATTACGAGCACTACCTGTGGGGCTGAGCAACACTTCAGTGATAGTGTATGAGACAGTCCTGCTAAGAGAATGAGTTCCAAGAACAAAATGAGAACAGCGAATTATCTTCTGGTGCATTAATAACAAATCTGTAAATGATCCTTTTTCTGAGTTGGTTCAGATGTGCATGTTAGGTGCACAGCATTCACTGTGGATCTAAACATACATACACTGCAATCTTTTCTTTGGGTCAGTGCCTTATTCTGTTTTATTGGTCTGTCAGACCATCATTGACCAAAGTGCTGCTGCTTTGACTGAGATTCCAAACTGTTTCAAGAAAGCCCTTTGTCCTGCTAGATATGCATAGCTGCGTTTCCTGTTTGTACTAATCTGGAAACTTAAATGCAAGTGCTTCTGTTCCTTAGTTGCCTTAAAATTAAAGAGCTGGATTAGCATTTGCAGATTCATGATTTCTGGTGAAAAGTCAGAGGCTGTAGTTTAAAACCTCGTTTTGATACTGAATCTATGACCCTGTATGGGGATATCATGCTACTCTATTCGATATTTAGCACTTGTTCTTATTTTAATCTCTGGAATGTCTGCTGTATAAATTTATTTCTTGTATGTTTAATTTTGAGTACTCTTCCTAATTTTGTTTGAACTGTAAATGCAGTTATGAAAATAGAATAACAGTTGCAGATTGTGTTACATTGTCTGCCTTGTGGTTGGAGCAGATCTATGTTTTTCATTCTAGTGGTTAAAAGTGAAAGCCTGGAGCTTGGGAGAGATGGCTTTATTTTCTTTTTACACTATGGTCTTCTACCATGAATTGGTATAGTTATTAGTTGCCCCTCAGTTGCCTGAGGTAGGAGTGTGGGGAAAATAGAAGTGTGAAGAACTGAGGGTGATAGTGTTGTGCATTAGAATCATAAGGTTGGAAGAGACCTCTGGGATCGAGTCCAGCCATACCTGTCTCCCCACTAAACCATGCCCCTAAGGAAATCATCCACCCGTCTTTTAAACACCTCCAGGNGTGCAGCCTCACCAGTGCTGAGCACAGAGGCACAATCACCTCCTTGTTCCTGTTGGCCACGCTGTTTCTGACACAGGCCAAGATGCCATTGGCCTTCTTGGCCACCTGGGCCACTGCTGCCTTATGTTTAGCTGGCTGTCAACCAGCACCTTCTCTGCCAGGCAGCTCTGCAGCCACTCTTCCCCAAGCCTGTAACGCTGCACGGGGTTGTTGTATCCCAAGTGGAGGACTCTGCTCTTTGCCTTGTTGAACTTGATTGTGTTGGCCGTCGATCCAGCCTGTCCAGATCTCTCAATAGAGCCTCCTTTCCTTTAAGCAAATGGACACTTCCACCCAGCTTGGTGTCATTTGCAGACTTGCTGAGATTGTACTTGATCCCTTTATTGATAAAGATGTTAAACAGGACTGGAGCCAGCACTGAACCCTGGGGAACATCGCTCGTGACTGATTTCCAACTGGATTTAATTCCATTTACCACAGCCCTTTGTGCTTGGCCATCTAGCTGGTTTTTAACCCAGCAAGAGGCCGTGCCTGTCCAGGCCAATGGCAGCCAGTTTCTCCAGCAGGATACTATGTTTGTATTCATGTGGAAACAAGTACTTTGGGTTCAAGTGGACTTCCCTAACAGAGATCATGGTAGTTATTACGTTTTGCATTAATTTCAAAATACCTAAGGTGTGTAAGGATCCAGTTTCTTTCCTTGAAAGAGGTCTAGATTTTTAAGCTGGGGGTTTACTCCCTCACCCTCCTTTATTTAAGAAAGCAAAAAGTAAAAACTATTTGGAAACCTTAAAAAATATTGAACTAATACTGAACTGGACTCTTAAAATTTTATGCAGCAGTTCAATATATCAAATAAAATTTACTAAAATAATGGTGGTCAGCAGTCAACAGGATTTGTTGCTTTTATCTGCAAGAAAGATACTGTAAGGCAGATATTTTGCATAAAGCTTGCATGCCTGAGATGTAACTTGCTTTTCGTTTGTCTTTCCCTTTAAGAGGAGTGTTAACTAGTTGTGTTCCAACTGCCCACAGCTTCTGTACTTGGCAAAGTATGCTGTATACGTGACATTTTACGAAAGCTTGTATTTCATTAATCAAGTTTTAGCTAGTACTTCTTGGTGAAAGTTTATGAAGTGTTGCCTAATCTGTATTAGACAAAAATAATCTTGTTCTTTTTATACCACCTGTATCACTATTTACGCTAACCTGAATTTTGAGCTGAAAAGTGTTTGAGGATTTGACCTGCCTTAAGTGGTCAGTCACACTTTCAGTCCTTTAGAGTTTTGTTTTCAAGCTCAATATGTGCCTTTGGCTTCAGTAAGCTGAGTTGGATTACCCATCTTTCATTTATATGGCCAGCTACATAAGGCAAGTATCTTGAAGTTTCCTAACTTCTGCTGATTAATACCAAGACATCATGGTTACTTCTTTGGGGTTTTCCCCACCCCCATGAGTAGTAGTAAGTGACAGGTTACTGAAAACTGAAGGAACTTAACAACTGCATTTACTTAGTGGAAAATATCTTCTGAATTTCAAGTATTAATTTAGAATCCTTTATTATAGAAAGTTTATCCCACTGTTAGCTTCTGAGAGATCTTTTATACCTTTTTAAACCTAAAATGTGTTTAGTGCATAAAAAAAAGATACACAAATGTTGGTATAAGGATTTCTATTTCTGATTCAAAAATAGATCCTTTAATTAACTTAAATGTAGCAATTGAATAGCATCAGTGATGTGGAAAATTATATTTTTATCTGCTTAAAACTAGTTCTGTCATTATTTAATAAAGCTCTACTAGTCTCTATATCTATTAGCTTTTGATGTTCTGCTATATTTCGCAAGGTTGAGTTTAAGGCTATATAGGCTTTTGTTGATTCTGTCTTGGTTGGAAGCTAAACCAGTATGGACAATGCTTGAAATCTTATGATGAAGGGCGTAGTAGATAGTAACAGAACACTTGCTTAGGGGCATTCAGCTGTGAAATAAATCTGGGGAGCTGATGGGTCTAAATCCAGAGTCTGCAATTCCAGTAGGGTCTTCTCTTAAGAGTAGGATCTAAGTAGCATCCTCATAACCAATGATGCTATGGCTGTTCTGTTAAACCTAAGTTGGAGTGGTCTCACATAACTTGTGTATGCTGTTGACCTCCTGTGGTTTTGTTGTTTTGAGCTACTGTTTCTAAGACTTCTTGATCTGTTACTCATTGCTATGACTCATCTAAGTAGCATGAAGAACTCGTAGCTGACAGTAAGCATGAAAAAAACCTGTCACTGTCTGGCCTAGTACCATTTTGTCCTGTGTTAAACCATACCCTCAAAGCATCTGNACTCTGTGTATATATAAAAAATATTGTATGTATGTATAAAAATATAGACATTCTGATAGAGAGATTATATGACAAAAAGTGTATGCATAATTGCAGGCATTTACATGATATGATAATATAATCCATTGCCATTTTAATGACACATAGCAGTGTGTGGCCAGAAGCAGATACGTGTTCTGGTATTGGTTGCCTACTAATGACATGCGTTTTAATTGTTAAATGATACACACAAACATATGACAGTTAATTGGCTTT
Source organism: Geococcyx californianus (assembly GCA_013389885.1). Classification (NCBI taxonomy): domain Eukaryota; kingdom Metazoa; phylum Chordata; class Aves; order Cuculiformes; family Neomorphidae; genus Geococcyx; species Geococcyx californianus. The sequence goes on from VWPV01013736.1 coordinate 7,745, forward strand.
CTCAGAAATTGTCATGTACAAAATGCACTGCATTTTGGCCAGAATCATTGACCTGCTGAATGCTGTTTGAAGGTGAAGTGAGAATGCATTGGGAAAATTTTCCCTTTAATATATTTAAAACCAGGCGTTGAGAACTGAGCAAATACGCAAACCAGTTGAGACCAGCTGAACAGTATCTTCTTTATAGTAGCTACCATGGCGTGCTTTTTTTTCTGCTTTTAAACATGTATCAATCCAACCTTACTTTTGCCAGGTTTTGTTTTGTTTTGTTTTGTTTTTCCTGGACTAAATAAACCTAATGGCTCAGCCTTCCTGAGTGTATTTATCTGCCCTGTACCTTTTTCTGCTACACTTTTTCCAGTTTGTTTACACTTACAATGTAGCACCTAGAACTTTGTTATTCATCCAGTTTTGAGAACAGGCTATAAAGCAGAAAAAAAAAAAGGTCTCTTCGTCTGGAATATAATGCGGTCCTATTAGTATTTCCAAAGGTAAAATTTCCTCTTTTTTATTCCCTGAAATGACATCATATTAACTCATTTAGTTTGTAGTTCGCTGTATCTTACTGATCTTACTTTCCTTTTGAAAATTGATTTTGTAATTAACATTCTGAATGTTTTCTGAGCATCTTATATTTCTCTGCTGACCTCCTTTCAGTTTTTGAGTCTATTAATGTGTGGTACCTTGAAGGATATGATATACTAATCCTTTTGTTTAATTGCATTTCTTTAATGAGGTTGGTCACTCCTCTCAAATGACTGGAACATTTTGAATTCTGATCTTGCTATCCATCTTCTAAATAATTTCCTAGCTAGAAGTCCTGTAAGCATGCTACCGTGTGTAAGTTGCGAAGAAAGCCAGTACATAAGTAATGGCGGCCCATTGGAGTGAGAGTAAAGTAATAGCTAAAGTTGCTAATCTTCTACTCAATGTTTTTTAGCTAATTTTATTGGTTCATTCTCTGAGAAATATTTCACATATACGCATAGATGCTGTCAAACACTTTGATAAAAATTATCATATTCTGAAATTTGTATTCACACAGTGGTTAAATAAGGACTATGTTTGACTTTTGAGATAAGGCCAAGTTTCTTGCTACATCAGTGAGGGTGTGTGCAGTAGAAACACGTGTAGAGGAAAACGGTTGATATTGAGGAGCTAATAACACTGCATGTGTTTGCTAAGACTAGAGCTGGTCCAGTGAATTGAATATGCTTTAGCAATTGCAGCAAGTTAGGTGGGTCCCTCAAACATGTCGTCTGCTTTAGTTTCATTTGAGGACTGCTCAAGATGCAAACCAATGGTAAGTACAATAATAGGAGGCTCAGTTCAGAAATGCAACAGTGCACACAATAGCAGCTTTCTCTAACGTGTTTTTTCCTAAATCACAATTATGATTCAGTGTGTGGTTTGTTTTTTTAAGTAGGAAAGAAGACTGAGGACACACTGGTATGTTAAGCTAGGATTGCTCATTTGTGTCTGAAATAGAATGATGGAGAGGGGTTTAGTTGTGTGAATGTTGAGCCTGAACAACTATTGATGTACTTGTCTGAAACTGCACAATGAACTGTTTTTACTCACTATCTTCTCACACTGTTTTGCTTACACTCTGCCAGCCAATTTTTACAGTTCACAAGATGTCAATAGAAATGCTAAAGCAGCAATGGTGGCCTTAGGCAGTCCAACAAATGGCATAAAAATAGATTGATGCTAGGAAGTGACATACTGTCATAACCAGTTAATGCACCAGTTGTCTAGTTCTATTATCACTTAAATTTGAAAAGTGAGGGAAAAGATATTATATAATAATTTTCCTTATGTTTTATAATTATCTTAGGTTAGAGTCACTGTTAAGAAAAATCCAGAATCCAGAATATTTCAATCAACTTAGATTATTTGAGCCCAGATGTGAAGCTGATCCAGGCCAATTTAATAGTCTGCCTTATTAATGCTGGATTTCAGCATTATTACTATGCATTTTTCTCACAGTGTGAAAAATAATTTCTTAATGTAATGTGGTCCTTGGAGGAATTTGTACTTTTTGAGCATAAAACTAAGCACTGTTTGAATTTAAACCATCAAGCTAATAAAATTAGTTTACTTAAAACCAAAGTTTCTGTGCAATATTCTGATTGTTCAGGTGGAGGTGAACAGTAGAACAGGAGCATGGAAGGTTAAATATTTCAGCTTACAGTAGCCTTAATTTAACTCTTTATTTAGCTTATTATAAATTTCTTATATTTAGCAGTAAATACTTACAAATCCCTGTGGCGTGTTCTTTTTGTATTCTAACTTTCAGAACAGGGATATTCAGTAGTTTGCACAAACACTTCCTGAATTCCTCACCGAGGAGAAACTTAATACCATGCTGGCTCAGAACACATATACTGTGTGTGTGATACATGCCCATTTTGAAAACAGTACAAAGAGCGAATCTATTGCAATCAGTATTAGTCACCTGGAGTTTTTGAAAGTGCTTAGGAAAGTGCTTTTGGCTTTAGATGTGCTAGTAAAGTATTATATAGGTTTAGCTAGGGGTACTAAGTGAGTTTACTAGGAATCTATATTGCTTTTGCAAAGGAGAACAGCATCAGCTTTTTTTACAGAAGAGACTTTTCCCTCAAGGCTAAAATATTGGCATGCACTAGACTGCTCCTTTTGAGATTGATGTTATACTTAAAGACAAAAACTGCACCTGTAAATCTTCACTCTTGTGTTCAAAACAGATTTGGTTGAAATGTTCAGAATTTGAAATAGTTTGTGGGTGTCTGTGTGCATAAATTCGACCTTTGCAGTGATTTTTGAGAAATGCAAGTGCTATGGAATGGATTACAGGCCAATCAAAATGTCTCTTATCGGACACAGCATTGGCAATGTTTTCTTTGGGGTTTTTGTTTTGGTTTTTTTTGTAGGCTTCTGCTGTGGTGGCAAAACCTGGTAGTGGACCTTCAGACTCAATCTTTGCTTGAAAGCTCTCATCTGAGCTTTCCTTTTGAATGCAGATGTGCTTTGACTTCAGTCTTTCATCTCTGCTCAGATTGCCAATTGCTCAACTAGTGGCTTTTCCGAAAAGAGCTTAAAGGCAGCAAGAGGAGCAATCTGGAGTTGAAAAACTGACTGTAGGCAGCCTACACAATCGTGCAAGGTTTTCTCTAGTATGAGAAGCTACAGTCTGGTGTGTGTAGAAACAGAATACTGATAGCAGGAATTCTCAAGGGAGTCTGAAGTCCATATGCTTCCCATTGCCATGAATGGAATTCTTCAGGTTTCTTTGCCAGAAATCTACAGTTTTACTTAGTAGTTTTTAAAGAGTTATAATTAATAGATGTGTTCATTTATTTTCAGCTTCTTTGTAATACTGGCCATACTGAAGAAAAGCTGGGGTTTACATATGACAGCATCATAATATGGTAAGTGTTAAAGAGCACTAGAGCAATACTAGGATACTTTATTGCACCTAGAACAATTAAACTTTGTTTGTATTTTTGAGATAGTATTTTACATTTCTAATGTGTTTGAAATTTCATAATGCAAATATACACCTTACAGATATTTTGGTGAGTAAATAGGAAGTACATTCATTGCTTTTGGGCAAAGAGAGGGGAAAAAAAGCTGAAGTGTAGATTTCCATATTGTATTCTGCATAAATGTAAAAATACCTCTACCTCAATACTTCTGCACCTGCAGAATTTAGAGCATACTCTTGATGTAGAATCAGGATTTAATGATAAACATTTTGTGTTAATTTGGTGTAAAATGCCCTGAATACATACTTCCAAGTAAAATTCTCCTATATTTTGTTACTATTTCTGACAGTCAAAATAACTACATGCTTATTTTCAGAATTTCTGTGTTTTTACACAGACATTCATAAATTTGTCTTGAGTGTCAGCATTGGTGGCAGAAACAACTAGGATATATTATTGAATGTCATTTTATGTTCTTTAGATTTAGTTGTCTGACTTAAAAATTGACTAGCTTTTCTAAGCTTGTTTTCCTAAGGAAAGTATTGGTAAAACTTCTAGAAACTTATTTTCTTGGTAAAACTAAAAAATGTAAAAATGCTAGTATATTTTCCTGGGTGCATATCTTGTTGTAAGCTTTTATAGGTTATCTTCTGATCTTATATATGTAATTTATGATAGCGCATTATGATGTGACTAAATATTACTTGAGTACAACTTCAAAATTCAGAATTCTTTACCAAATATTTTTAAATACCGGTTTTAAAAAGCAATGCAGGTACCAGTGCTTATTTTCAGAGGAAGAAAAATACTACTGAGATTCTTATGTTGGTTACACTTCCATCTCTGCACATCTACAAAACTAGAAACAAAACATTTTTCATGATCTAAATACCTGTTATCAACTTGACACAGTTGAAATGTTACTTGTTACTTTAATTACTTTGGAAATAAATATGTTCTCTAGTATAGTATTTTAGAGAAAGGAATTTTTAATCTCACAGTATTGAGAATCTGTTTCTTATTTGCTTCCATATCAGCCTACAATAAATAAAAGCAATTAGTGGCACTCTTTATGTGAAGGATCATATTTGATATTACAACAGAGATGGCCATCCTGAATGAATTTCCTACTTGGTGCTGAAAGTAATTATTTCATCTTAGGCTGCTATGCTATATGTAAATATTCTGCTTTGTCTAGAAATCAAGTAGATTCCTGTTATATTAGTGACATTTACACAGGGTGATTATCTCAAAGGATTGAGAAGACTTGGCACTGGAGTAGCTGATTACCTACCATGCGTGATGATCCTAGAATAAGAAAAAGAAAAAAACCAAGCCATTTGTGTATGTAAAAATTCAGCCTCACTGGCTGAAGTATTTACATTCTTAATTGCCCACTGAAGGATAAATACTCCACTGGGAAGCTGGGAGTTTTTACCCCACTTTGTAGTGAAGGAAAAGGGGCAAATCTTTTGAGTGAACTCAAAACTGTGTCACTTAATACTTCAAAATTCCATCTCTAGAAGCATTCAGTATCTCATTTCTTTTTTCCTAGGTAGTGAATTTAGGAAATTACAAAATGACAGTTACATTTAGGGAAATTCACCTCGATGTGAGCAAAATGCTTTCTAAATCTATCTAAAGAGAAATACGCTTTGGTTATATTGTAAAATGAAGTCTGTAGAAATCTGTTGTGTTCGGCTGTTATGACTGTCACATTTCATGTAAAAATAGCATGAGTTGCGTATAAGTAGTTAAAGTGCAAATTTGTCTCTATTACGAGACAAGTCCTCTATTTTGAGGACTCCTGCTTATGGATTGGCAGTATAGCAAAGGAGGAAATGCTCTCTCTTAATTTTCTTGGACTACAGACATTTTCTTGGAGTACAGTAACTCAGCTGTTAAACAAAAGTTCGTATACAGACGTTGGTCATGTGTCATTTTGTGGGTATACAGGCTGTTCTTTGGAGGGAAAAATTGGGTTGTGGCATTTTCAGATTAATATATTGTCTACATCTGCTG
>VWPV01013737.1:0-11837 GCA_013389885.1 Geococcyx californianus
TTGAAGAAGTACTACACAAATTCAGCTTTATAGGAACTAAAGAAAGCCTATTCCAGACTTCTGTACTTATATAAAACATTTCACATAGGCTGTTTTTGACAATTTACACATAGATTAATTAGGAAATTAAAGAATGCATTCATTTACTTCACAATACACAAGAAATGTTAAAGGAAGATATTTAATCTAGCTTCTGGGAGGCTCCTGTTTATTACAGTAGCTAAGAAAAAGCTCCATAAATAACAAGGCAAATTACCCCAAAACCAAAGCAACTAGCTCCTGCATGGAAAAACAACCAGGTTGCTTTGGAACCTTGAAACTACAGGGAAAAGGGTCAAAAAGCCAAAAAATGCTAAAAATGCTTAGTAGATAACTAAAATCTTAGAGAAAATGTGAACACTTCAACTTTTTTCCCAAATTAATAATGCCAGCATAATTCTAAGCAAAATATCACATGAATCACTTAAGACTTTTTTTTTCACTGCAAGGCTGAAATATCTGAAGGTCTGCTTTGAAAATTATAGTTTGGCTTTGGTAAGTCCACTATATCCAGTAAAAAGGCGCATTACACATTTTCTTTTAGAAGCTTTTGCTTTCATAATCCTTGATTCTGTCGTTACACAAGAAAGATGAAAAATAAAATTAAGAACTATCCTCTTATCAGATAGTAATAGAGTAATAGCAACAATCTTTTACTTGTTTCATTAAAAAACAATGAATTTTTAACCAAGTCTATTTACACACACATACAAACAGGAGACTTGAAGCCAAAATGCAGAACAAAAATGACTCAATGTTATTAAATCAGCCTAAAACTAACACACAAAATAATACTTAAAATTTACTTATTCCAATAGATTGATTTGTTACATAATCTTCTTCATTTAGACTTTTAGATAGAAGACTAGAAAATCCTTACTACTAATAATGTATGACATAGCAGATTAAGCACATTTCATAGTCATATTCATAAGGAGGCAACAAATAACAGATCTCAGTAATTTTTAATGGACTGGATATCTGCCACAATAAACAACATGCTCCTTATGACTTCAGATATTTAGAATACTAAAGCCTGGCATGATTCTTCCTGCATTGTGGTATCACAGAACTGACCATAACTTCTGCCGTAATCATTATGACTTGATATGAAAGTTTACAAATAGATAGAGAAAAAAGATACACTTGACTGCTTTCTGAAACACTTAGTTTCTTGGATGTACAATAAATTTTCAGAACTCTGGAGGAAGCTGAGACGTATAATTCATATCTCCAAAACTTCTATGTCTATTATGCTTCAATGCCTTCCACATAAGCACAGAAACATCAACTGTTTCAGGGAAAATTATCAGACTGTTCTTCGGCCCTTTTTTCTGAAAACCTACATTGATCTGACACTGTCAGTTGTGGTCAATGGTCAGATTATGGACTAACTTCAGATACTGGATTATATGTACAAAGGAACTGTTGGTAGTAAGTTCAAGTATTTTTAATGTAGTTCTAGATATTCCTTCAATGTAGAATACACTAAATATACAAATATCATGCCAATCTAGAAGAAAAAATGTTTAGTCTTTTTAAATACCCCCAGATTACACATGCAAAATAAAATATAAGCAGATACCCACTGCTGCAGATGACTACTTACAGAAACACCCTCTTTAACAAGACAACAGTATCTGTCTTCATTGAAAATGCTGCTTTAACTCAACTACAGCTACAGAATCTTCTCCCACTGTTATGTAATTCCATGGACTTCTGCAATAAAGGGAACATATTCCCAAACCTACTATTCCATTTTCTTCAGGATCAGGTAATAAAACATCTCACATTTGTTTGCTTCTAGTATTGTAATATACAAACTACCTTCAAAGTTATCTTTCTTTAGTTCAAATGCTGGACTCACTCTGACTCCTGATATTCAAACAAGATACGATTTATTCTCTTGCTTGTATAATTAACGCATACTTTATACTCTTACTGTTACTCCTTTACAATTTTATCTCACTTTTCACACTGGATAAGTTGTGACAGAGGTCTCATGATGCTTTACATTTATTTCTTGATGGCACACTTCTTACTCTGACTCCTGTTACATAACTATTTTTGATTGTCTAAACAAGCATTCAGTATTATAAACACGTATATTCTAGCTGAACTAGTTAATTTACACAACTCCTTTTACAACAAGCAAAGATAGAGAGTATGATCCCTACGCCCTCAAGAGAAGAGTTAAAGGCTCTGCAGCAGTCTTGAACTGCAGTACCAGAACAGTTGTGGAACCTGGAGCACAAAGCAAGCAAGAACAGAAGTGGTAGCAAGGCCTGTTTCTCAGAAAGAATGAAGATTTTTCTCCCTTAAGCCTCTAATGGTACAAACCAATAGCAGATTAAAACAGCATGTTCTATTGTTTTAGAGAAAAGGTAGATCGGATACATGAATTGAATATGTTACATGTTACACAGGCAACATTAAGGACACGCTGGCTACTTACTTCTGGATAAAAAAATATGCTTGATTGAAATCTACGGTTTAAGAGGTCAAGAGCTGACTGAGTTACATTAGTGCCAACACTCCAGATCAAACAAAGACCTTCCAAAGTCAAAATAAGGAAAGACTATCACCAAGACAAACATCTTTTCTTACCTGCAAGTTCAAGTGTTACACTTTTTATCACCAACTTAAATCCTCATTTACTTATTCATTAGTTATTTTCTTAAGTAAGTTGTTATACATAGCTTCAAATTCTCTTTTAAGGAACAAAACTCCCTCTCTCGCTTCCTTTCTACCTTGCCTCTCAAGAATGTTCATCTCATGCAACCTCTCTCACTTAGAAGGAAGAGTCCTCACAGGTTTTGCAGTCTGTTCCAGTAGTTTCTACAACTCAAGTGACTACATTAGACTCCATTCTCCAGCAATAAATGAAGGATTTTTACATTTAATTTATATTCCTATCTACTGCAGATAGAAAACTAGGAACAAGACTTCTATTATACTGCTTTCCAGCAACTTATTTTTGCTATTACTCGCTAATTCGTATCTTTTCCATAAAATAGTCAATGAAACTAAAGAACTTAACCCAGGAGGAGAAATACCATGGCAATTTAGTGAACCCCAAATGCCATTAGATTAATAGTAAATAGCATGAAATAAACGGAAAGTAAATTTTCTTACAAGACCTTATTTTGATTGATTACTTGTACTTATTATTTATTACTTTTTGCTTATTACTTATTATAACATTATTATGCTTGTCATTCTAATACATATGGAAGCAGGAAGCATAAATATTTCATTCTGTCTTCAACCAAGACTTGTATGAAAAGCTGTATTTCCCCACTTACAGCTCATTCACTTCAATGGAATACTTCATTAGTTTTCAACTGTTCTAGCTTCCCTTTCCCAGAGATATCAGACACTTCTTGAAAAACATTTAAACTTTATTAAATCAGAAATACACTCTTATAAACATATTGCAGAGCAAAACTGCAAAGCAGGAACACAGAGTTGGCACAGATATTATGAACAGCACAATGGGTATTTTACTTTTGTCCCAAAGAGACCTGTGTATGAAAAGAAAGGAAGACATTCTTTTTTGATCACTCCTGCTTAGAAATAAGACACGTGAATTAAACGTGCTTAAAAAGGGGCATAAATACTCTCAGGGCATTATTCAGGCACCTTTATGATGCTATCAACCGGAGTGCCAATATAAATACACTATAAGAAAGGCTTCTAATTAAGAATGTGATCATTGATACCCAGAGTGAACAGAAACAGCTACATAATTTCTGAGAAAAACCTAGAACAATGGTGCCAGTATGTAACATCAGTGAACAATTTCTGTTGACAAAAAGTTTTGGTTTTCTTTCAGTAACTATCAGATTACAATTAACATTGCAGTATTTAATATTACAACTTTATTTATCAAAAATAATGATAGAAATTTAAATGGTATTTTCAATATTCAACAGTATTTTTAATATAACTCTTGCTTTTGAGTGAAAAATAGATACCTCAAAAATTGACTGACAAGTTGAGAGGTTAGTTTGCAATAGTTGCAGTTACACAAACTTTAAATAACAAGATGTAAGTTACATGAATAATTCAAATGATTCCCACAAACTAGTTTTGAACACAGGTGGGATCAACATACATTTATTCAAAGTACTATCTTCAAGGTTTTCTTGCATTTATGTTTAGTTTTATTAATGTTGTCAGCCACTGCCATTAAATAAGGACCCTTCTACAACATTCTTGAATATTTTTTTTTAAACTTCTCTGTTAATAAGGGACATTCTAACACAAATGTGTTAGAATTGAAAAGCCCCCACTTTTACTTGCTGGCCTGGTTTGATCTTCTCAGTGCAAAAATTCTTTGGTATCCCTGCTAATGGCTTAATTAAATACAGTACATCAATAACACTGGATAAAACTCTTTTAGCCACTGCAGACACAGTCTTCTGTCTACAACTTCTATAGTGACTGCTAATATGTTTGTAAATACTAAACTGCACGTTTACCAATTACTTATTCTATGGTTGAGGTTTATCTTAAAATCAGTCTAGGAAACAGCAAATGTTTATTCCAAGACAAATAAAGTGTCCAGATAACCACAGCAGATTAAAACCACTATGTAATAAGAACAAAAACCTGGAAGCTGTACCTGAATTTATTCCAGATTTGTATGTACTCCAAATGTAATTAAACAAGATGCATGACAAACAAGAAGCACAAACCAGACCTGTTGCTGTTGATGAGCCCTTCCAGTAAACACCAGTTTTACATTTCAGACATTAAGCATTGACAATAATGTCTATTACTTGAAGGCATTGTAGCAACTGCATGTGTCCACCCCAAGGAAAGAAAAAATTGCAAACTGATTTATGTTTGACTTGGTAAGCCACAGAGATTCTGGCATGCACTGTGACAACTGGATTTTGTTAACAGGATCCAGGACAAACTGAAGCTTTTTCAAGCCTCAAATAAGAAAAGCATGGCACAGAATTTGATTTCAAATACTCATCTTTAATCTTACCATTTCTGACAGAACGATCTCATAGAGGATGCTCTGCTGCTTAATTCCCAACTGTTTCAGAGCTGGCCAATGTAAAAAAAAAAAAAAAACCAACCCCGGCCAAAACACAAAAGTAATTTATTAGACCTCCATTTGAGCCTCCTCCTCCTTCCATCCTCAGTGGCTTTGATCATTCATGGTGGTCATTAATGGAAAAACGAGTTTGTTAGAGCTTTTTAAAATGAAAAATGAGGATAAAACCAGTAAAAACATTTCCCAAACATTTCTCTTTACCTTGGCACTACAGACAGCTACATTAGCAGGGAGCTGGGAAAACTGCTTCAACTCAAATACATCTCGCACTGCCCACCGGCTCAAGCGATTCTCAGCCTTGCTGGATCCGACCACATTCTGATTTGAATGAATATATGCCACTTCCTGAACACCATCTGATAAATTAAAAGAAAGATATAATAAAAAATTTATTCGAAAACCCTGGAGGTACACAGAGACACTGAAGAAGGATACTGTGATTTTTAAAAAAGTGAAAGTTGTAGAATTGTGCTGAGTGAAATCAAAACAGTTTTCTCAGCTCTATGAAACGAATAGACTTATTCAGATTTATTCAGACAGTTTAATATTGCTTCCATTTCAGTGCATTTTTTTTTCAGATGGACAAAGCAGAAGTTTCAAAGCATCTGTGATTTAATGGCTGCAATATTAATGTCTAAAGTTAAGGCTCCAGTAGAATCAAATCTTCTACAAGGTATTTCAAAAGTCCAAAATCATATGAATCAAAACTTACATAAAAGAAAAAACCCTACAGTCCAAATATTTAGATTTGTGAATTCTTAATAAATCTTCAATATTAGTCCATCTTTCAATAGACAGTATGTGTAGAAAGCAATCAATCACCTCATAAGACATGAAAGTAAGGCTAATAGGTAAAAAGAGAGATATAAAAAGATATTACAAAATAATTTAGCGGGGCATTTATTTATATCTCCTAACAAAACCACGTATAGTAGGAAAACCTGCCAATAATGATAAATTATACATTACTACTTCAATTAAAAAAAAAAATCAGAGAAATTAAATGACTAGTTACCTAAATATCTGTCCATTGATTCCACATTTTGTTCTTGATCTTCAAATGCGGTTTTACTTGCAGAAGTTCTACACACAGCAAAACTGCTCGACTTCATGTGTACAACAGAGGTATCTTGAATAGGATAAAGAATTTTAGATCCAAATTGAACTCTGCCTCTCTGTTTTTTACGCTTACAGCTTTCCTTTCTGGCATGAGTTTTCTCAAATGCTAAGTTATCTTCAGAGGATGAAAATTCATCTATATTCTGAGAATCACTTTCTTTTACTTTTCTATTGGGCGGCTTTGACAGTAGCAGAGATTTGGAGAAGCTACCTAATCCATTGTCATGGGCGTCTCTTTCTTTACATTTCAGGAAGCTGGAAGTTATTAACTTTGATTCAGAATTATGGGAAACTTCAATATCATCAGACTCATCACTTAGGTCACTTGCCCCTTTCAAATCTCTTGTGCTGTTCTTGATGTCTTCAAAAGATAAGACTTCGGTGAAATTTGGCTCAGTACTATGGAATCCAAGCTGTCTGTCTCCCTTGTATGCTAACCTATCTTTTTCTTTTGCTAACTCTTCACAGTTTTCAGATGCTGATCGGTAAACTTCAACTTTTTTAGCAAACATAGGTTGCTGATATGGTGGAACTTGGGTAGGAAAGATGACATCATCATTCTCTTCAGAACTCCATTCACTTTCAATTACTACATTACTTTCCTTTGGAGTGCATTTATCCTCATTTTCTCTGTCCTCTTCTGCCTCAGAGCCTGATAAAACAAGCCAGTTTGTACTACGCATATGTTTTTTATCAGTTCCACCTGGTGATGGAACAGCTTTTCTATGCTCCAAAACATGCACAGGGCTTTGACATTTCTGAAAATCACTATGCTTTCTATTTACATTTGTTCTTATAGTCTGATCATCAGAATTTGAATGGTGAGAGTTAGAATTATTATACTCTTTTTTGGTAGTTTCAATTTCTCTCTGCAGCAACTTAGAGAATCCACACTGCATTAAGGAAAGCTGTCCTTTTGTTATAGCTAAATTATTTGCATTGGAGGGCTTCCTTCTGTCACATTTTTTCACAGAAGTTTCCGGAAAATCATCATCGCTAAGGTAATCACAAAAATCTGTTTCTTCTCTCTTTAATGGCGCATGAATGCACTCGGGATTTTTATCTTCTTTACAGTCTGGTTTTTCATACTGAAAATAAAAGTGATTTACAGCAAAGGTATTTAGAACACAAAAAATATATTGAACAACATCTAACTCCCAAGTAGTGTAGAAAAAGTGGATTTTCATTATGTTACTTAATATAAAATATACAAAAAGAGTATTACAATATAGAAATACAAAACAAATCATAAAGAGAAATCATATCAAAAGTCTTAGACAGAAGAAAATTTTTAGCAGAAAACCAACAAAAGCAGTCAAAACCATACATTTGAGGTATATGCTACACACAACTAAACCAACTTGTCTTAGCAATCCACACAAATATTCTTCTAGTTTATATTGATCTTGTTGCAATACCTTGTCTTTCAAAGGTAGTTTGAAAAGCGGCTTCACTATTCAGGCCTTAATATTGTGTAATTACATTAATTAAAAAAACCAAAATTAATCTCCCAGCAGTGGTCAACCTAATGCAGTTTAAAAGAGCTACAGGTACATAACATTCTGCTCTTACAATTAGTTGAGGTCTACTGTAATCAAACAAGAACTAACTTCAGGCAACAGCTTAAAATATTTTGGTGCTACAGAAGTCCAAAGTACAACACCAAAACTGTATGCTACTGAGGTAAGAATTACAATATATAAATAAAAAGTCAGAAGGGTAAATAGTAAACATACGTACATGAAGTTTTTAGATTAACATATTAATCCTGACACCACCTTGCTTATCTCAAAGTATTTAACACAAGCTAAAAATGTTACTGTTTGTCACCATACCCACTATGAGACTATGAACATAGAGTGAAGTATCAGCAATGTGAGGTTATGACCAATGTGATGACATATTGATTTAAATGAATACTGACCTTTACACATAGAAAAAAAAACCATGAGAGTAAGCTTTCAATCCTCTAAACCAATTTTACTCCTTTCCACAATTTCCTAATCTAAATCTTTTAAACAACAGTAGGTTTAGATGCTGAACTGACTTCTTGATCAGAAGACTGTCATATCATGTCGTGTCACACCGTATCATAAAGCTGTCTCTCTTAAGACACTACAGAGTGATCCTTCTGTCAATAATACCACTCTAAAAACAGCATGTTTGTAATACTTTCATTCAGACTGAGGATATCCAAGTGTTGTAAAGGTCACAGAATACACTATTACCAGATGTTCAGAATATTCTACTTTAAATACAGGCAGCACGACATTATCAAACACTTTACAAAATGTAAAATCAAGGGCAAGCAGATAGTAAAAGATGACAAGAATAATCTAGGGTAAAAGCATTATCAGCCTAACAACACACTGTTCACATTGCCACAGTAGTAGCAGGAACTTGAGAGACTGTCAAGCTCTGGTCCGTAGCCTACAAAGACACCTCACCTTTTCTGAGCTGCATGGAGAAATATCTTCCTTTAGCCATGTAGTCGCTGTCATGACTCCTGCTTCTACCTGCCCTTCTCTCTAAAACAATCAAGAACATACAGAATAAAATATGTATCTGCTCCAGTTAACAAGCCCAGAAAAAGGAGCTTTTATCTTTTTCTATAGAGATACAAGCACAGAAGCACAACCACTCAAGTCCAGACTAAGTCTCAGCATTTTGGCACTCATTGCTCTTTGATCTAATTCAAGACCTGTAGGAAAAGTCACATACCCCATAATTTGGGATGATCTTATGCATAAGGTATTTTAATAATTTTTAACTTTTTTGCAAAGCAGAATACCTGCTACAATGTTCATATTACACACTGTGTTTTAATTTTGATTTAATTTAGAGAACTTTCAAGCTTAATATCCCAAAGTATATGTTCTTACACCACATTGGGTTATGGCTAAACTGCCTTTAGACTGCTATATCGGGTGCCCCAGCCTCTTCCTACTATAGACAAAACAGCAAAATAAAGGACAGGACAGAAACAAACCTAGAACAAAGCTGCATCTTGGAGTTCACTGCAAGTTAGCTACATCAAACATGCTTGAATAGAAAAAACAATAATACTGCATATATTTAAAACCAATGTGCACTAAATGCCTATGGAGTGAGTTGTGCCAACAGTCTTTCTAGAGTAAATAAAAGGAATCATAGCATATGAAGCCTCAGTTATTTACTTCCACCTTCTAACATTTTTAAATCCGGCATAATAAAATATACTTTATTAAACAGTTTCTGACATCTCAAAATGTACTTCACAAAGGTTACTGTGATCATAAAATATGTTTATGATCAGAATTCTGGCTTAAAAGGTCACTGTAAGCTATCGATAAATAAAAGGTATATGTGCACAAAGTTGACAATAAATGAAAGCATCACAAAAGTAAGTTATGGAATGTTTATTAAGAAAAGAAATATATTAACAAACTTTTGGAAACTTTTTCCAGTTTTTGTTTGATTTAGGGAAACTTATCTGGTCTACATCAGAGCAAGAAATCTGCATGTCTATTTCATTTAACGCACTGCATAGACAGGTACTGTTTATGTTTGTTTTATTAAGGTTCTGTCATAATTTTAAATGGAAGTAGCTCATGAGGGAAGGAAAAAGAGTAAGAGTTCAAACCTCCAGGATGTCTTTGGTAAGACAGGACCCAAAAGTCCTAAGTTTGAAAAGGTTATGGATCCCAAAAAGCTCTCCTTGATGTTCCTTTGATCCTTGCACTGCCTCAAAATACCGCTTGGCATTTTCACTTCCAATCACTGCACAGTGAAGTTGCTGAAACAGAAAAACACAAGACATTTCAGAAATGTTTGCTTCAACAACGTCAGAATTTCCTGGCATCTACATTACATACACAGCTTTACTTGGAGTAGGCAGAAATTCCTAAGGGAGGATATTTTGTTTAATTTCCCTGGCAGATGTTAGTATAACAGATTATGGTATAACATGAGCCTGCTTGGTTTTACTGAATCAAAAAAATAAAAAGACTTCAAGTCTGTTATTTCATTGTTGTCTAATATCAAACTCCTACCATACACACTACTCACGCTCCTCTCTATCTTGACTGCTTATCTTTCCTCAATACTAAATTCTCAGTATTTTTGAAGTATTTTCATAGTCCCTTGCATTGCCTGCTTATTTGGTAAGGACTGAATATGGACACTGATCTCTGAATATTTTAATTATCATGCACTCTTGCTAAGTAGTAACTTAAAAGTCTTCTAGGTGAAAAGGAAAGACAAGTAAATAGTTTGTCAGGCAGAATGAAAACATTTTCAAAGTCAGGCAGGTTTAGCTGCAGTCCCATGGCTGCAAGTTTTCAATACTTACATAATCCGTGTATTTGACTAAGTGGAAGAACGTCAAAACCATGGTTTTATGGATACCAGACTTGTAATATTTTTTGTAACTGTCTCTAAGCAATTCACAGTTCTTCATTTCTACTCCTAGTTCTAGCACTGAACAGGCATTTTCCTAGACAGCATATCTCTTGAATTATGTAAGCTGTTAACTATACAAACAAATCCTAATTTAACTTCAGCCAAGCAGAGTATACTCTTTCTTGAATTATGCATGGTATTTAAAAAAGTATTCCTTAGGATACATGTATAATTTATTCAAGCTTCTGTTATATTAGATTTTAATTTCATTTATATCAGATTCTTCTTCAATCACATATGGTTAGGTCTGACAAACAGACACTACTTAAAAAAAAATCTCCTAACTGTGCTCAAGTATCAAAAGCTGGGAATGCAACAAAAGTGTAAACAAAAAAAAAAATCCCATATCTACAATTACTCTGTTTATTGCTTTTTATTTGACTTGAAAAACACAAATTCACTTGGGGGAAAAAAAAAGTCTTTCAAGAAGTTTTATATATGTTTTTTTGAAATCCAGAGAGACAACATCATCCAGGTCATCTTCATCTACAAGATGACAAACTCCAAAGACCTCTGTGAAGAATGATTGGCGCCTTCAGGATTTCAGTGAATATAGTTGGTCCTAATCTGCTGTTGATCACTTTGTTAGCCTTTCTGAACCCTCTCCTACTGATACTTGCTTTGAAATGAAGCAAAAGCACAGAAAAGTACTTTGCACAAGAGAAACTTTGGAACAGAATACTCTATAAGCTTTTCATGGATGAGGGTATAATGAATAAATTAAGAGGGGTTTTTGCAATGAATATTCCTTTAAGCCTTGCTAAAGTAATGCCTATAGAGCACTACAACTAATGCTCCTGATGTGTTCAAAAACTAAATTATTACTTATTAAAACTAAATTATTATTTTTAGACCACTCTCCTTCAAAAATAATTTTTGGACTTACTGTGCTTGATATTTAAGTAGTCTCATTTGTATATAATTTCAACAATTAATACGATGCCTACTTCATTCTGAGCTTCTGGTACCATCTCTGAAAACTGCCCAATCACCTGTGAGTATGTCAGCCCCTCACCTACTGCTTTTAATTTCTTCTTAACAAGTTTTCTCTTTTTTTTAATTTAGATAATTTTAGTCAGGATTAAAAATAACTATTTTCATGGCTTGTTTCTGCAAAACACAATTTAAATGAGACAAAGTCATTGTTACGCTTTTGAAAACAACATTT
>VWPV01013738.1:0-18017 GCA_013389885.1 Geococcyx californianus
AAACTCAGTAAATTGTCTTAGTGACAACAGTAATGACTAAGTTACTCTATTCTAAAGTGTGAAGCAATACTACAAGTTTCTTTTGATGCTTGTTTTTGTTCTCACACTTAAATTGTTATAAAGATGAATCATCATCATGATTCATACAATAACTTTCATCCAGTAAGCCTACAAGGTATTTTTTTAACAGCTTTGTATCAGTTTTGATAGTAGTAATATAAATTCTTCATGCAAATAAATTTTCACTCAAAGCTAAACTATAGACCAAATTACCAACCTATTTATTGTTTAACAGAATTATGATTTTATGCTAAAAATATTCTCACCTCTTGAGGACAGTAAGTCAAAAGCTTTGATCTCACCAGCTTCAAGGTAACAAAAAGAAACTGATTTACAGTATATGAAATAAACTGGTGATGTCTGTATTCCCAGAACTCCTAGTTTTGCTAATGTCAGTATCACAAAGCCACTATCAGAGGTCCTCCCATGCTAGATATCAAGAAACATATCAGGACCTTGACTAACTGGACTATGGAGACAAGATGTCCTCAGTTTATAAAAGCGGTCCCTTCAGAGAAAGAATACATTGGTTTAATATTGTATAATTTCCCTTATTCCTATTCATCTTTTGAAAAGATTAGTTCAATCTCAGAGCTGTCAATTTGGTATTTTCATAAGACCTAAATCAGTTTTTAAAAAGTCAGAAGGTTGCATTCTCTGTTTCCTTTTGATTGATTATCTATGGTTCCACAGCATATTATGTGATCACAGCAATATTCTTTGGAGATATAATCATCAAAGAGCATTACTCAGCTGGGAAAGTACATGTGAGGGGTGTAAATAATGAAACAGAACAGGGGGCCATTAATTTTTTTTTTTTTTGTTTTCTGTGCTTGGAGGCTTGTTTACAAGGTAGAGAGTATGCTTTAAAAAAAAAAAAAAAGAAAAAGAAAAAAAGAAAAAGAGAAAGAAAGAGAGAAAAATCACCAAAACTCTTAAATTGTACTAACCAATCCATCTGTTCAGATTGGGAACCCTGGAGACCCAGGAAACTTTGAAGGTTTGTAAGTGTTCATTTTGGCTCTTGGAGGTGCGTGTATTCCCAGTGGCTCAGAAGGCTCTAGTCTGTATGTTAGGGAGTATATCCCCAAAGTAGAAGTTTAATTTTTAAAATTATACAGTCCTTGTAATCCAAGTTATAAAGATATTTTATAAAGCCTATTTCTGTGTAGCACATCACATATAAAGGATTGTAACTGTTAATTAAAGGTTGTTTTAGAGGAGAGAAGAGAGCAGGGAGCAAAGCGTTTAAACATGTATGCCCATGACTTGTAGCAGAGTTGAAAAGTAACTGATTGTGTATGGATAATTGCCATGACTCAGTTTGGCAGACCCCTATTGTTATCAAAGTTGCAAGGCTGCCTCTTAAACTGTTCAAACATGGATCTCCAATGTTCATGTCAGGAAAAGCCATCTGCTTGGTTAAAATTCATTGCCTGTTTGTTTGAAAATGTTTTTCTTTCTGTGTCACTATTCCTGGTTTCTTTTTTTAAGAAAACGGTTCCAAAATTTTCTTTCTAATGCAAGTTTCCGCACTAATCTGAAGCAACTGAGTTACCCAATACTGGCTTGATACTACTTTTATATGTGTATGAAACAAGTATCATTCAGAGTAATCCCTACAGAAGTCTATGATTCTTATTTACGCTACCGCTCTCTCTCTTTTCACATAAAGAGACTTTGTGAACAAATTGTGTACAGACAAAATTAACTTGGTGTAAGTGAAATAAGGAGATTTTAAGAGTGAAACTTAGACCTGTTGGAGTTGAACAGTAAAAACATTGCAAGTGTACAGATCACTGTTGTTAAGATTCAAATTGTTTAGAATATTGGAAAGGTACAGAACCTTTGAGGAGACCTGGAAGTAAAATTCATAGAATCCAATGTTTTGTTATCCTAATTAAAAAATATATAAGGACAAGAGAAGTAGCCTGCGAATTTCTGAATGCAACTTTGTGCATGTTTGAGTGGATTACTGCTACTGTCATACTCTAAACAAAAGCATAAATTTGTAAAACTAGAGTGTAATTTCCAGCCTTTGCCGACTGAGGTTAAAACAGCTAAAATATATATGTAAAGGAGTTTCATTATGGATGTATAATCTCAATTTTTGACGTTTTTTTGTCAGCCTAACATTGTCACTTCTTTGTAGGATTTTATTTGATGTTGTTTGAATTGTACATATGTGAAAAAGGGGATTAAATGTCTCCAGTTCAGTTTGGAGTTATTTCACATCAATTTTTGTACTTGCTTATTGAAATACAAATGAATAAATACAAGGTAACAAAAACTCTGACCTTAGTATAGACCATATAATAGTTGTTTTGACACACTGAAAAATGGTACCTTGGATAAAGTAAGTTTAATTAATCTTTTTGGATTAATAAGTACACAGAATTTTTACTTTCTGGCTTTTTACAACTACCTGAAAGGAGGTTGTAGTGAGGCAGGTGTTGGTCTCTTCTCCCAAGTTAAAAGTGATAGGACAAGAGGAAATGGCCTCAAGTTGCAGCATAGGGAGTCTTAAACTAGATGCTAAGAAATACTACTTCACTGAAAATGTTGTCAAGCATTGGAATCGGCTGCCCAGGGATGTGGTTGAGTCACCATCCCTGGAGCTATTTAAAACACCTGTAGGTGTGGCACTTAGGGACGCAGTTTAGTGGTGGACTTGGAAGTGTTAGGTTTATAGTTTGACTCAATTATCTTAAAGGTCTTTTGCAACCTAAACATTTAAGTGATTCTGTGAGTTTTATTACTGAAATAACATTAAATTGAATTTTTATTTTTGAAAATTTTAAATTTCATATACCATAAAAAAATTATTCTAAATAATAAATCAAAACACATATCCTACCAGTCAAGAGGCGGGAATGCAAGACATGAGAAACCTTCCAATTCAGCGTATAGCAGTCTCCAATGCATAACTGCTATCCCCTGATCAAACCGTACTTTTTGGCCTCAAACAATGTGGGAAAAAAAAAAAGATTTTTGGTAAAAAGGACAGCTAGAACATCCTTTAATAGAAATGGAAATTACTTGATATAGAACTCAAAAAAAAACCCCAAAAAGCAGTAGGCATTTTTTGAGCTGCTCTTCCATCTTGCAGGTAAATTGTGCAACTCAAAAGTATGCAAACTATGTTATATTCAGAAAGAATACAGTAAAGTGAGTAAGGACTAAAAAAAACCTGGGACGAATAAAAAAAAAAAATTATAATTGTGTGTCTGTCTGTGGAAAGGACCACATTTATACTGCTTAAATAGAAACGTTTTCTGAGGTGATATGCTTTTTCCACTCCTCTAATCTTAGCAGATGTGAACGTGAAATTTATCCGTACTGATATGCTGAAAAAAATTCCCATCCTTCCTTTTTTAGTAAATGTAAATTATAAGTCACAGAACTGATGGTATCAAACTGTATGAGGATTGAAGACCAATAGACATGCCAACAGCATAGGACTTTTTACTCTAAACCTTTTAATCCCATTGCAGACTGGTGGGAAAAATATTTTATCTGTATCAGCCTTGCTGTGGCTTCAGATTTTAAAGATAAAGTCCAGACTAGTATTTGACTGGTTGGAGACCATACTACCAAGGTTAGAGGTGCAGGCTAAGAAACCCATGTTAATAGATAGGGTAGGGTCACAGTAATATTTCCTTAAAAATAGTATTTTACAGCTATTTCTTTTAAGTCTAATACCAGTTTAGTATGACAAGGATGAGGATGAGAAAAATATTTATGTGTAGTATTAATCTTCTCCCTGGGGTATAAGCCAGGGGCAAAACAACATTCCTCTTACCTTGAAGTTAAAGCAGCAAGATTAGTAAATTTTGTTCTTGCAACAATTCTGTATGGAACTTGACATTCCTCATTTCCCCATGGCAAATAAATCCAGGGGAAAACCCAACAACTATGAAAATTTCTCAAACAGCATAAAGGATTGAAGAGCAAACTTGTAAGAGTTTACTGTACTGTAATTGAAAGAACTGCATTCATCTAGTCTTCTTAGTACATTAATTAATTAAGTTGTAGGAAACATTGTACACAGTTGGTTCCTTAATTTTTCCAGTGGATAGGAAATAAATAATGTGGGGGGGGTTATGCTGCTTGCTAAATATGAGGCTAAAGTATATAACACTATTATCTCTTTCTGTGTGCACAGAGAATCATACTTCTTTAAGGAAGGACAGCAAAGTGACTAAATGACCCTACACATATTAGGCAATAAATAAGACAGGTGAATAATTGAAATCTTGTACTATGTCGGCATCAATAGATTAATTTTTACTAGCGAACTAATTTCCAGTAATGATCTTGGGAAGTAATCGCTCATCAGCAAGCTGTCAAAGTGAAGGAGAGGATTTTAGACTTCTGCTTAAAGTTATATTAACTGTGTTGTGCTCACGTCCTCTGTATTTCTATATTTTTTCCTTAAATTTCATACAAAGCCAAATATGCAGTACTTATGAGCTGCTAAAAGCTCCTTTAAAAACCTGACAGTTTGCTAATACAAACCACTAACATACAATTCGAGATGGCACTGAACTTTTAAACTTCTTTTTATGTTCTTTTTAATAGAAAAAAAAAGAGAAAAGCATTTCAGTGAAATAATTCATAATTCAAAAGGGAAATTGATCTTTGGTGTCTGTTAATGCAAACTGGAAAAGTTTCTCTTAAAATGCAATATTTTTTAAAAGAATTCAGCTATAATGCCTTCCTGCAGAACTTGAATTCTAAATGGAAAGGCAAATAAATCACTGGAAAATACTTCACTCTTAAATATGGTGGTAACTCATTATCTGTTTGGGCCTTTGTTCCTTAATCTGAATCCAGTATTCTGATTGTTCCTACATCACAATTTCTTTCAATGTCTTTGCCCATCTTTCTAATTTGAAAGCCATCATCTCTTCCAAATGTGTAGGTGTGTACAGGGATAAGATTTAGCTTACTCCAGTCTGTATTTGTACCTTCCTATTAAGATTTCTTACAGTTCATTTTTTGTGTATGGAACCAAAAATAAGTAAGCATACATTAAGTAGCATAAAACCTTAAAAATGCAGCTGGACCATTTGATGCTTTGCATAATGTAGATGATAGCGTAAAGACTATGATTGGAACAACTAATTGTTAAGTTTTAAAAACTCTAGAGAAATAGTTTCTGCTAGTCTGCATGTCAGAAATTTGAAGTTAAAAGACATACCAAATTTAACTAAAACCTAGCTAATTAAAGTAGAGCCCATTCAAAATCTGAGATGATGTTATACACAATAGAGCCTTTAACTTCACAAAACTGAGAGCTGAAGTAATCAAATGAGGAGGCTGATTTTTTTTTCATCTGTATTTCAAGAGAGATTCAGATCAATAAGTTGTTCATTTGATTCTTGCATTTTTACAGGTAGTGCAACCATATCTATAAAATAATACCCACCTCCACTCTAAATCTCAGAAAAGTTAAACATTGTCTGGTCTTTTCTGAGTGCTATAAGGGACTGACTAACATTTTTAATTACTCTTTTCAATTTCATGTGCTTACAAAATTTTCTGGTTTTGAAAAAATTGGTCTGAAATCACACTTCCATCACTTTACATCTAGTGTTTTCCCACTCTCAGGCTGTATTTGCAGATGGTCTTAATATAGTCATTACAGAATCACAGATCTTCTAGGAGAGCCAGAAGGATCTCTGTCATGTGAAGGTGTTCACTCTAATTTATGCATCATTTGGTTGTTGAAACCAATCACAAGCAAGTGAGAAGAAACCATACCAATAGGACAGCAAAAGTCAGTGCTAATTAGAAGCACTACTGGAACTTCAGGGCAGAAGCCAATAGTCAATAGCAGCAGTATCCCCTCAGTCTTAAACATCCTCTCTCATGTAAGAAATTAGCTGGTTTATTGTTAGAATATGTGAATGACTCAACTGCTCTTGTACCTGCTCTTTAGCAGTTTGATAATTTCATTCTTCATTTCTCCATTTCTGACTAAGGAGATACATTTTATCCTGTTCTGTAAAACATGTTGAAGCTATTTTAGACTTACTGGACTAGCCATTTCCAAAGAAATCTTGCATTATAGCACTTTCCTTGTGTTTTTGTTGCCAGTTAGAAACACTATTAAGAAGGCTGAACTTTCCCCTAATTTTACCTCACAACATGATTTGAGCTTATGATTGCACTGTCATGTTTGTTTTGTCCAAGACCAATGAAATTCTGAGACCATTATTGTCAATTTTTTCCTGGTAATTGCTGACTTTGCCCAACTCAGCATGGTAAAGGAGAAGGCATTTTATATACTTCAGAATGTTTTAACATTCTTGAACATGTATGCATATAGGCAAGGGTCCTCTGAGTAGTATTCACTGATTCTTTGGTACTGTTCCCTGTACAGATGTCTGCATTTGGTGTCGTCTTAAATTGTAAGCTGCAAATATCCATCCTTATGTGAGAGAGTAGAATTTCTGTTCTACTCTGTTTGCACTACCAGTTTGCTCACATTTTTCCAGTAGCAAGACTTAAAGAAGAATAAAAAGGTAGGCTTGTCTAGTAGAAGAGGAGCGGTGAAGGTTAAAAAACTAAAGACATGGAGGGGTGTTGGATACTGAAGCTATTCAGTGACTATATGAAAACATTAATTTCCTGAAATGGAAGAACCTGTGTCTGTTTATATGCAGCAAAAATATGCTAAATCAACAGCACCTGTGGAGTTCCTGACCACAGAAATGACAAGTATGCCATCTTTACAGGATGAGAACATAGGTGCACTTGGATAAAGAATGCCTACGTTATAAAAGGCTAGTGCTGAAAGTCTCTTTAAAAGAAAGAAAAAAAATATAATTATTCCTTGAGTTTATTCAGGAACTGTAATGCAGAAATAATATTCAAACAATTTATGGAAATCTCTACAATAATGATTGTACATATTCCAAATTACTGTTCTTAACAGCACTTAATTATTCTTTGAATAGTTATCATCAATATGTGTAGAGTAAGGTTAATAGAATTGATCAAAAAGTTACAGATAAGAGCTAAACACACTTTACTGTTCCAGACATGATTAGAAATAGATTTTGAAAGGAAAGATCTGAAATTATCAGCAGCTACTAACAGAAACAAAGGCAGCAAACCTTATTACCACTATGTGTGGGTCCTTTTTCAATCACCCAAACTCACTTTAAATTATTTTTCCATTAACTCGCTGTGCTGCCTACTTCTAGCTCTTGCTGAGCAAACTTCAAGAGCTGCACCCAGCATGTGTTCTGCGGTTCAGAACAGGAAGCACTTTGGTACTCCGTATTCACAGGGAGAAATGGGAGGAGAAAGTCCATGGGAAAAAAAGACAGAAAGAAATAATTCTAATGCATAGGTTACTAATAGCTGTTCTGTATTAAACTGCACAGCGAAATGAAGCAATTTAGTTGGTATTAGGTAGGGTAGATCTATTTCTTTCACGATTAGTTACTTTTTTGTATTGTTGGCATCATGCTGAATGCAGTACCTGGGTAACAGTTAATACAATGCCACATCCCAAATACAAAATAGCTTTCTCTTTGTACACACTTGATGACACATGTAAAAATTGCATCAAACGTTTGTTTATTGGAATAGTATGGCACGCTTCCTATGACTGCAGTAGAAGCTTTGACTTGACTCATACATGGCAAATTGTATTTCTTCACTTCCAGCACTGAATCCAGACTTCCAGTCTTTGACTGTTCTGTATTTCTTCATTGACTATATAGAAGATGTAACTTTCATGAAAGACACTAAATTCAATTGATACACTCAAATGAAAATATAAAATATTTATCTCTATACATATTGTATTAATTTACAAGGAAGCATAAACTTTATGGAAAAAAAAATACAGTCAGTCAGTTGGAGAGAAGCAGATCTGACAAATGTTTTTAGTCTTCTTCCTTCCTTAGTAAGAATATGAACATTTAAATGTATGCAGCAGATGCAGATGAAATTACATTCTGTGACACTTTATAACTTTGAAACAGATATGTGATTGATTGCAAGGTGGTGTAGCTGCTGGCATTTTTTGTCGGCACAGTTTGATGATACAGTTTCTTAAGTGAACTTCAAGTACATCAGTGACACAATGTTTCAGACACTTTGAGTGATTTCAGAGCTAATCATTTCTGAGAGCTTTCAGAGCCAGTTATTGGGTTTGTCACAGGAGGGATTGATTTATTTTTTTTAAGCCTCAGTTCCTCATTGTATGTTCTATTTATCTCATCTTATTTTGGTAGAAAACAAATACGTAGAACTTCAATTCAAAAATGTCTGCTCTAAGTATGTGCCATCACCTAAACAGTTTTCTGTGTGGAATGCTTGGACTTGAGAATGCTCATGCAATAGATGAGTCTAGAAAAAGGTGAAGAATACCTGGAATGAAATACCACAAATAAGCTTGATTATAAAATAGCTAAAAACATAAAAGAAGAAGCTTTAACAAGCAGTTTAATAACTTATTTGTGAGACAGTTAGGCTCAGTATGCTAATACTGCCTGGCAAACTGAATGGTCTCATATCTACACCAATGTAAATCCAAAAAATAGCACTTAAATTGACACCATTTCTGTAGCAAGTCTGTAGTTTTCTTCAGCAGTTGAAAGCAAATCAAATACAGTGATTGGGACACACCAGAGAAGTACTGGTTAATAAAAAGCTAAAGGTCTTTCTCTTCCAAAAGGTATATGCAGTATTGAATCACTTGACTGGAGAATGCTGAAACATGACTGGAAGAATACTATTGGAAGGAAGAAAATAAAATTAATTAAATGCTACTGTAAATTTTGGTTAGATGAAAATTAGATCACAAAGTGATATATATTAATTTCTAATTTAGAAATATGGAAGAACAACAGCTTTGGAATGCAAAAAATCCACTGCATCCACAAAAAAATCTGTTTGATAAATTTTGCCATTGAAATTATTACAAAATAATCATATTTTATGTCCTTATATTCCTAGCCAA
The DNA here is from genome assembly GCA_013389885.1 of Geococcyx californianus. Taxonomy (NCBI): domain Eukaryota; kingdom Metazoa; phylum Chordata; class Aves; order Cuculiformes; family Neomorphidae; genus Geococcyx; species Geococcyx californianus. The sequence goes on from VWPV01013738.1 coordinate 9,044, forward strand.
TTCAAATGACGTTAACATTTACTATCATGCTGTAAAACTTTAAGTATTTTAAAACAGACATTCCCTTATAGCAACACTAGCAGGTAGATCTACAATATTTTTAGGCATTTCCTTAAGAACTCAGATTCACCACGGAGCAACATCTTTTTGATTAGCCAAGAGGAGTAACATCTCTTTAAGACATGAAAAAATTAAAGGTATTTAAAAGAGGTCTAACAGCTAGCCTTCGTGTCTTCCACTGGAAGACAGTGGAAGTTATCACAATCAAATTGACTTCAAAGATTTTACTAGAAGTAGAAAAGTTAAATAAAGGATGACTAGTAGATTATATTGTTATTTCAAACAGTAATAAAGTACTTGTAATGACAATGCTTGTGTTATTCCTGAAGTGTCAAATATCCTTTTGGCCTAACTACAGTGATATAGTGAAGCTACCCCAGGGATGAATTTGGCCCACTGTGTTTTGGTGTTTTGATTCCAGGTTTTCCAGAGAATTTCACACATAATTACTACCCCTAGAATTCCAGCCTCTAAACAATGTGTAGGAGAATAATCCCACAAGATATCAAGCCTGATAATGAGAAAAAATGGATTATCAAACTTTGTATGACTACTAGAAGAAGAATCACTGTGTTGCAATAAATCTCTATGGAAAACCAGATGACAGATGAATTGCCTAGAAGTTGCAATGAAGTATGCGTGTTTTTCTTCTCTGTAGTTCTAAATACAAACCTCATGGACACTTTTTTTTGCTTAGTAAAAAGAAAAGGAGCTTCTCATTGTTTTGCTTATAAATTAATTAGAATGCTTTCAAAATGTTCACTAGAATTCTTTTTTTAAGAAGCTGTAATTATTTTTACTGTAACAAATAATGCTCAGTTATTCTTATAGTGGAGTTTAAATATACTTCCAGAACCTGTGGAAGTTAACAGTCCTAGAAATCACAACAAAATCCTTTGCAGTTGACCCACTGTTTGGGTTGCAGAAGGTTTCTCACCTTTTTACCACAGAATCTGCAACTCATGCAGCTGGTTGTGTTGGTGATTATGAACTTGCAAATGTAATATGTGAGCTTTATGTATTACTATTGAAAATGTGTAATTAAAAAAATATAAAACAGCAAACTGAAAAAACCAGCAAAAATACCGAACAAAGTAAGTGATGTGAAAAAAAAAGACTCCACTTTGAAATTTCTGAATTTGTAAAATATAGATGAGAAATATACATGCAGTGCTTAACGTTGGCTAGCATTCAGTTCTTCCTGGTAACAGTCTTTTTGATCACACTAATAATACACTATGAAGCATCACTCTGTGGGATGCAGTTAAACCCTATTTAAGCCAAAGAAACAACTCGCACTCTCCTGGGGAAAATATGGGAACATTTTTATTTTTACCTCAATCACTCCAAAAAACTTCATGAGGGATCGTCCTAGGCAGTGTTACAGGGAAACTGCTGCACCAGTATACCTTGAAAAATGGAGAGAATGAAAAAGTAAATGTGGTGCTGAAAAATACTGAATATGATGATTCAGAATTAAATGCTTAAGGCTTGCTAGAGCTTCAGATGCACAAGTTATGCAAATTGTGCAGTTAATAGATATTCTTGTCGGTGATCTTTGTAGAAAATGCAGATAAAATTCCCCTCTACCTCCTCTCCTCATTTTTTTCCCCAGCTCCCAAGAGTTAATTTTCTGGCACACAGGCCACAACTTTAGGTCTCACTTTTTCAATATTTCTATTTTCATCAAAAATTAATATAATAGCACTTCATGTTTAAAGCTGCTTACTTTTATTTTATTTTGGCTTTTTTAAAGTTGTGACATTTAACTAACTGCTGCTTTTTTTTTTTTTTTCCCCCAAAAGAGAAGCAATAATAGAAATAGCCTACATATTAAGGGATAGTAGATGTATTCACTTATTATATGTTTAGAGTTTGGGGGATTTTCCCATACTGGGTAAATAAATCAGATTGAAAAGTCTTCCATTATGCAATATCTTTACATCTAGAGGGAGAAAAAAAATGTGGAACTAATACCGTTAGCAAAACAGATTCTTATTTAGAGACTAAGACACAAATCAAGAAAAGAACCAGAGCACTAAAATTATGAGCCTTGCTATACTGAACTTTTTAGTCCTGAGCAGAGCAATTAAATGAAACAGAAAAATAGAACAGAAAATGTAGCTTTGTGCACTGGAGCCAATTTCTTTTACTCAATATAATTGTATAACTTTCATAAACAGATCACACTCCATATTTTTATTGGGAACTGGGTTCTAAGTGCTTTGGTTTTTTTCACCCTACTTTTGCTACTGGGAGAGTGCTCCGCATCTTCACTGCTGTCTGATCATTAAACATACTTTTAATCTCCAGCCTAATTTCATTCAGGGACAATTTATAACATTTTTCTTCTGCCAACAGTGCCCTTTAGTGTAAGTAGACTTTCTCCTTTCATGGTATATACATTTTTTGCAAACATAATTATTTATAGAAAACTGATTGTATGTCTTTGTAACCACTATACATCTTCTTGGCTGTTATTTTGCTCACATGAAGAGGATATGCACTTTTACTTATCCTCTGTATAATGGGAATTCCATTACTCTGATCATCTTTTCAGCACCTGTTAAGCTTGGTTTCCCCTCTGTCTAGATTGTATAGTCCTTGTGCACAACCATACAGAGGTTAATTGTCCTCAAAGAGGATTCATAAATACTTAATGTAAAGCCAACAGAATTGTGCCAACATTGTGCAAAATGGTGATTTTCATTTAGAAGTCGATCAGTAATTAATGTTTGTGGATCTCATTTGAAAATGTGTCAAAATTCTTATTATGTGAAATCTGACATGGTACAGATTCTAGACATTGTATTTGGAGATAAGAGGCTGTTCAGAATTCACAGCTCTGAAGTTTGTCTTTGCAGTTTAGTGTCTGTGACCATTCTTTCAAAAGATAAACAACTCAAACATCTTAAAAACTGCTATTAAGCAAGGGATAGTTTTGAATCAGTTAAGAGACATCAGGTGTAATATTTCTGATTCAATGAGGTCTGAAATTTTATCACCATCTTTAGAAAGTTCTAATAGGGGAAGCCACCCTTAGGTAGGATAAATGAAACGGTTTGGTACAAATGTTAATTAAGGAGCTTCAAGGAAGAATAATGTCTTAATCTTCCTCAGTAACCTGTGATATTTCAGTGCTTTATTACAAGCAATGAATGTGGAAGTGAAGTTTTGCAGAGGAGCATGTAAACAAGATCACGTCATTATCTAGAAAAAGTGGAGATGGCTCATACAGGCTATTTTGGTAACTCTAGTTGCCATCTTTAAAAGCAGGAGCACAAAGATATTACTTTAATAACACTTCGAGGTTTATAGATTTGGAGGAATTTTCAGAGACTAATTATGTGGTAACAAAATCTAAAATCCAGTTGAGATGCGTGAGCAGTCAAGGTATATCTTTATTCCTGAGGCTACTGTTTATTATGCATGGTGTTATTTTAAGTCAGTGGTATTCTTCCCATTATATGGAAGTAAGCATATTCTTGTATTCTTAAGTGGTGAAATTGAATCTGAGTAATTTGGTTCATGCCAAACGCTCTGTTGCTTTAAGTCACTATTTCAAGATGAACTAGCAGGTTTCCAGTCTCTTCTGAAGTATGAAGACCTCATCATAGATGGAATTAAAAAATGGTCAATTTTTATAGTATTAATATTCTGAACTGTATTCTGAGTTCCCAGTAATGAAGAAGGAGATCTGGAGTTGGAAATTACTCTAAGGTTCTGCTAAAGCTTGGCATAACCCTCTATATGCAAATTCAATGATTAGGAAATGTCCTGAGGAGACGATAGGCATAGGTGTGAGTATTCCAGTCACTGAGCCATGCTCTAAGTGCCAGCCTATGAAATATCCTAAGATAGGAATGCTGCCATTGTCTTGACTCAGATGTCTACATGAAATACTTGAATATTAATTAACTTAGAGAGAATGCAAAAGTGTGGGTGTAATTGTCCATCCTAATGGCTAAAGTTTCTGTACAGTGAGAGAAGTTTCTAGTTGAAACTTTTTTACAAAAATTGTTTATGCATTCTACTAACTGATTAATAAATGCCTAATGAAATTTTCTTAGCCAGTCATTGTAGTGGAAAGGATTTGAGTAGCTGAGACAATAAGCTGGAAACACTTTCTCATTCTAGCTGCTCTCTGTCACTGTGGTCTTTGATTATCCTATATACAGTGGATTGCTACGACAGGAAGAATTAAGAGTGCTTGTATTAAAAAAGAATAGTAGATTGATGGTGAGAGCTTATGAGATATGGGTACGATAATTCTTTGGTGGAAGGCGAAGTAGAATTCTTGCCCTGTATCTTATTTCACTGTGTACTGTTAAATAAAAAGCAGTGTGAGGAGACGATCAATTTAGATTTATAAGAGGTCTATAAACTCAACATATTCAGTGAAGAACCTGATCCTGCAGGTGTAGTCAGGATGCACGGTTAGAACTGGGGGTTTTTTTTCTCTCTTTTGGACTAATTATTAGACTGATGACCATTCAAGAATAGGTGTTTTGAACATAAACAAAAAAATCAGTTAAGGTGCCAACAAAAAACTTTAATATAAAAAAGGAGATTTCAAAGAAGTTAGCCACTTGTCTGCTTTGGTAACAAAGCTTTTAGATTTGTAATTTTAGGCTTAGATGACTTACTTGTATTTATATACTTACCTTAATGAGAACTAGGTGGCAGCATCCTTTAGCCAACATCAAGAACAGGGCTAAAAGCAGATTATGCATTTTAAATTATTTTAACTCTCTGCAACCATACTTTATGCTATAATATTATTAAATATGCTAATGAAACTGTACTAGCTAATCTAATTTTTAAACAAAAGATATTTTCTGAGCCTGAATATGGCTCCTAAGTCTTTGCATATGGTTTTGAATGACCCATTACAATTTCTGATACTACACTTAAATAAATCATTATGTTTAAATAGACATCTCTCCTCCTCCCCATAATTTCTTCTATAATTTATCATTAAGAGCTAGTACTGTCAATAAATGTTACACTTTCTTCATACTAGTGTTTTTATAAGGAAATTATGGAGAATAGTATATTAACTGATATTTTTTAGGGTCTTTTTCTCTAGTTTACATATGACTAATAAAAAGTAGATATATAAAGAATCAATCAAAAAAGTGTGTTTTATTAAAGAATATATACAGAGAACATAACAGATCTGAATTTGGACAGGAAAGCAAAACAAAACAAAATTGTAAAGTAAAAGCTGAGGTGACCAGGAGGAACTCAAGCAAAATGGGAACTGAAACAAAAAGGGAACAGAAATTTAATTCTATCAACATCTTCAAAATGGGAATTCTTGAACTACTTTTTTGTTAAAGGTAAGAAATGACTTAAAGTAAAAATGTCAGTGACAGAATTAAGATCGCTTCAAGAGGAAAGCAATTATAAAAACTATTATTTTGCTTTAATAAATTCCACAGACATTAATATATCAATAAAATGATACTTACTTGACAATTAAAACAAAAAACAGCCTCAAACAATGCACTTCATTCATATAGTTTTATTTTATTATCTTTATTGTGACAACTGAGACCTCAACCCAGTAGCACCATCTGGGACAGTGCCTGTGCACAGCGCAGTGACAGGGTAAACCAGAGCTGAGGCCCTGAGTGCTGTAAGGATACACTGTACTGTGTCTGGTGCTCCCTACTTCATACAGCCCTGCAGTGTTGCCCTAGTGTGCTTGGCATCTCTGAACACTACCATGGGCAAACAGTGCACAACCTGTTTCACAATAGCAGAGCCATGCCAAGGGGCAGTAATACAGCCTTCACAGATCCTTGGAGCTGAAAAAGTAAACACAACTACATTATAGAATCATACGAACACGATGTGGGACCCCAGAGTGATCCAGGAGCACAGGCTTGTTAGATGTAAGGTAGACGGTGTTAATGAGCCTGAGTCTAGGAGCGCTCACTGGCCCTCTTTAATTTATCAGTGTAGACAGTCTCTGATATTTCAAAGACTTGCTTAGATACAGCTTTAGAACTTATTCCAAAGTGGCAAAGATTTCCAAAGATGTCCTGCTGTTGAAAAGTGTAAGTCTTCAGTGACTTCTTGGACTTAATTTGGATGTTCCGTACACATTTGGGATGGTTCGGGTTTTGAATTAACATCTGGGTAAAATACATATGAAAGATCAGTTCTATGAGTGCTTCATAGGAACAACAGACAAATATGAAAATCTTTCTCATGACACTGGATATGACTGTGGAGCCAAAAATATGTCAAGTTACTCTAATCTTGAAAACAGAGCAGAAGTGGAATATGGATTTGAACTTGCAAAGGATGAAATGAGCAGATGTTCTGTCAACAAACTGATCACTGTATAACATTTTAAAACAAATGCAACTAAGACATTTACAATATTTTTAGACCAATCACTTTTCCTTCAGGCTGTAGTGGGGACTGTTCTCATAAGCATCATTTTGATAAACACAGAAATTAAAAAACGAATAAAGAAAGACCAGGTCTATTTTAATTCTAAACTTCAGGTTTTATTTAGAAACATTGAGGCTCTCTCTTGCAGCTGGTATTGCCTCTGTTGCTGAGTTTGATGAGTTATTTTTGTGCTTTGTAGATATGCCATCATCAAGTAAAGGTTTGATCCAAATTTTTCCAAAGCATATAAGAGTAAATGAGTGTAGAGATAGAGAACTGTAGTTCAGGCCCTTTCCACTAACTTTTCAAACTGTTAGTTCTGTGATCCTGTAGTAAATCCACCACAGCACTCTGCACCTTGGAAGGAATTATTTCAGTTGTCCCCTAAATTCTGTATCTGTTGCCTTAGGTTATCAAGCATAGCACTAACTGCAGGATTTTAAGGAGGATTTTTATGTGAACACAGAGGATTTGTTGGGCATTACCCACACATGGAATCACCTGTGTGGACATTTTTTGTTAATGTTAAATCATCAGGATCGTTTCTTTTAACTATTATCTTTGAAGCCCAGTGTAGACACTCTGTTATATATTATTTGCCAGTCTTCTTCATGGGTGGACATAGCAAACAAGCAGATCATCCAATCTGTCTCAAAAAGAAAATTAGCCAAAGATTTTGACCAAGATCCAAACCAATAACTTTAGGTGCCTAATTAAGACAATGCCACAATTAAACCTGGCACCAACCAAATGAGGTGTCTCAGCTGGCCACACAGTGAATGGAAAATAGTAGACTCTTCTGTGGCACGAGTAGGTAGCCTGTGTGCCAAGCATTATACCTAGAGTTATCTGACAGAAAATTTACCACCGCATCTATATTCTAGTGTGTCTTTGAGAAATTTCACACCTTCTTTAAGTTGATTTCCTCTGTAACCAAAAATACAAAATGTATTGAATTACGATATATATCGTTCAGGTGGGAGTCTGATAAAGTTCTAAATTTACATTGCCAAAAAGTGGTTGAGCTATTTATTCAAAAGAGAAGCTGCATACATGGGTAAAGATGCCAACTCTATTCAGAGAAAGTGTAAATCACATAAAAAGATTTTTACACCTTTGCAGTAGTGGACAATAAATTCAGCGTGGCATTATTTTCCATTAGAAAATACTCTTTTATCTTTAAATTCAAAGTAACACAAAATTAATCTCTATTCATTTGTAGTAAACAATACTTTTTGAGGGTAGACAGTAACTCATACTTCTTAGTTGTGGTAAAGAAGGGATTTGTTTTTATGCAGAACTCTAGAGGTCTTATGGTCATAGTTAAACTATGATTTCAAGAACTATGCTTTTAATTGATTGTTTTTATAAACTAACATCTCAAATGTTACTTATTCACAGAAAAGTAAGCACTTCACTCTCAGCTTGTATTGTAAATTCACTCTTACAGTCTTCTATTTTGACTAGATATTTTTAGAGAACTTTCTCTAAAAATTTGGATAGATAGAAGTTATTGTAATACAGAAAGATAAACTAATTTCATAATATTTTTATTGCAATATAACTTATATTCTGATGATCTTGTAGAAACCTTGTGTCAAAGTGTGAACAATCAGTATTTTTGACATTTTTCATGAAAATGAACATAATTACAATACAAAACCAAATTTTTTGTAGAAAATATTTCCCTTTGAAACACTGAGAGATTTGGCCTTTGATTTAAAACTCCCAGTGCACAAAAGCTGGAGCTCAGCCAGGTGGCATGCTATATTTTTTGTGTTGGAATTAAGGGACACTAGAACTGGGAAGGAAGCATAAAGGAAAACTTCTGTGCACTGACTTAAAATGAATACTTAAAAAGAATGTTTTCTTTGACATTTCCATATCATTTTAAGAGTCAGTTTAGGGAATGTTGCCAAGCATCCTTCAAATTTGAGTTGTCACTACATTTTTTAAAAAAGTTAATTAACTCAACTGTCCATTTGATATGAAGTAACAGTACCTTTCATTTCAAGCATGAACATATCCAGACCTGAGAAAACCTGGTATCTATTTCTGTATAGGGATCATGTCAACTAGAAGAAGGAGTTGATGACTGCTGACGATTTAAGCAAAGGTTTCAGGAGAACAGATTTTCTTCAAGTTAATCTAGCTGTATAAATGAGTTTTAGCAAAGATAGAGGAAGTTTGATTATACGTTAGTTTTGTACTTTGGTGAATTGGTAGGATAGTCATTTCTTGATGTTGTGCTCATGGTTAATTCCCTATCACATGCTTGCTATAGAAACGCAAGTTTTAGAGAATCACAGAATGGCTGAGGTTGAAAGGGAATGATGGGCTGAGACCAGCAGGATGAGAGGTTCAACGAGGCCAAGTGCCGAGTTCTACACTTGTGGGACAACAACCCCATGCAACGACACAGACCCAGGGAAGAGTGGCTGGAGAGCCTCCTGGCAGAGAAGAACTTGGGGGTATTGGTTGGGAGCCGGCTGAACACGAGCCAGCA
>VWPV01013745.1:0-10652 GCA_013389885.1 Geococcyx californianus
CTCCAGACTCTTCACCAGCCTGGGGGTGAGGGAGATGGACAAACCTGAAATCTGCTTAGGAACTACCTTCTGGCTTCTCTGGAAGCAGTTATGTTGGCACACAGCCCCAACCTCTGCCCCTGTGAGCCAGCAGGATCCGTTGTGGGAGGTTAGAGGAGACAAAGCCAGCATTCACCCCACTGCCAAACAATGCTCCCCATCAGGGATGCACAACCTCCTCCCAACATCCTCCCTTCCAGTGACTCATCTGCCCCATAATTCCAGAGGCTCAGGAGGTACTTCAGCTTCTCCTGATGTGCTCCTGAAGGCTGACTTCAAACCAGTCATTGTCACCCTTCCATGAGCACTGGAAAACCTGGCCTTTACTCCACACTGCCCATTTTTATTTCTCTGTCCAGGTCTTGTACCACTTCTACCAAGTCTACAGGGATCCATATTCTCCAATTCACTGCCTGCAGGTGCACAGCCCCCTTCCAGACTCAGATGAAGAGCATAACCTCAATGGGATGTTGAAGTCTACCTTTGCAAATTATGCAGCAGACTCTAAAAATGAGACTAAATAATGCTGACCCTGTTTGCATGAGTATCTACTTCCACAGCAAGGCTGGTCAGCAGAGTCTTTAAAAGCCTTATACAGCGAAGATGAATGAACCTGTCAGCATTCAGGACACACACAGCCACGACTAAAACTCCTCACAAAGCTTCAGAAACAGACTGTGAGCAAGAGTAAAGAAGCTTTGAACAAGACATAAATGCCAACCACATCTTTCTGAGCAGGAATTCACAGGACTGGGCTCAAGACAGAGCAGTGACGGAGTTACCACAGCCACATCAGAGAGCTCCTTCCCCAGGAAAGGCACTATTTATTCTCTGGCTAAATACCAGCTCCTCTTGCTGACAAGAGGAGCAGCAAATGAAGGGAAATAATCTCCCCATAGTTGGCAGGAGGAAGTGATAAAAGCTAAGGGGAAGCTTACTCCATTTCCTCCCATGACCCCAGAAGTGGGAAAGATCAACAACCACTCATCTTTACAAATCAGGCTGTGTGAAACCCTGTGTTGCTGGCATTCAGCTCTGCCTGCACCCCCCCGAGTTCTACATAAAGGTTGGTCTGTGACTCAACTGACCACTGAATGCGTTTTAATGCAACACAGACTCAGCACTGGGCTGCGGCGCTCCCAGCACTTTCACATCAAGCCCATGACCTTTAGCCACTCACCGACTGCTTTGCCAACTTCACTGGAGGAAGGAGCAAAATGAATCTTGTGCACCCAACCATGTGGACATGCATGAGAAAGAACCTTTTAAAATTTCCCATCTCAAATCCTCCCCCGTCCTATTTTTTTAAACAAAGAAAATTAAAGTTCCTGTTCCACAGCTGGGTCCCGAGGCTCAGCGCAACACTGACAGATGTTTCATATCACCACATGCATTATTATAGAGAAAAGCAGATGCTAAAGCACAGAATAGACTAGCTGGACATATTTCCCCTTAACTGCTCTCTTCTGGAAAAATTAGCAGAAAAAGGGTACAGTCAAACTGGTTTTCTAAAAAGAAAAGTTTATCTAGGTGTAAAAACTTCCCCTCTCAGTTGGATGTTGCATAAAAACATGATGCAGACTAAAATATATCTGGCTTTAAGGGGATATCGAAGTGCCTGTATTGCATCTCTCCTGCTTTTCATGTGCACAGACACATGTATACGCACGCTTCTTGTCTTCTGCTGCTCACCCAAACCATTCTGTGATTCTATTCTATGATGAACTCGCTTGGAACTGGATGATCTTCAAGGTCCTTTCGAACTCAAACTATTGTATGATTCTACGATTCATACCCTCGATATCAGTTACACGGTGTGAATGTTGGCAGTGTCCTATGTAGGGACGGGAGTTGGACTTGATGATCATTTTGGGTCCCTTCTAACTCCGGCAATTCAGTGATTCTATGATTCAATTCCTACAGCTCCAACCAGCGTCTTCCCATGTCACAACTCCCCAACAAGCACGCCAGGGACAGTGCTGTGCCTGACGCAACACCTTCGACAGTGCCTGCTGCTTGGCCTTTGGAGAAAGGGGAGTCCCAAAGCATCCACAGGCATTTGCTAATACACAACCCGCACTAAGCATACAGAACTCAAAATAAAGCTCACAAGTGACTGAACAGTCGCAACAGAAATTAGGAAAAACATTTCTTTACCAGAACAGTGGTGAAGAACTGCCCAGGGCAACGCAGGAGTCTACACCACTGGAGGGGTTCAAAAACCACGTGGCTGTGGCACTTCAGGACACAGTTTAGTAGGCACGGTGGGGTTGGGCTGATGGTTGGACTGGATGATCTTAGTGGTCTTTTCCAACCTTAATGACTCCATGATTCTATGAATGGGTCTAAGGCCTAAATTTTGTCCATATATTGAAAATAATCATAGGTGCTGACCTGCCGTGAAAAGTAAATACTGCCCGAATTAAAGAGAAACATTTGTTCCAGTGGCAGAACAAGCAAAACTCAGGTAAAACAGGGCACTAGTAAAGTCCTCTGGTCCATACACCCTCCCTGTGTTTTTATATGAGATTTTACATGATGCTACAATCACAAATTACACAATTAGAGCATGTGTAGGAAGGACTGGGTATATTTATGACGAAAGCATTCAGTGACTTTTAGAGAAGTTAAATAATTTCAAGAAATTATCCTCAACCCATGAAGAGTTTTCCAGAATGTGATCCTGTGATCATACTCATGCCCATTAGCACAGGTACAACAACTATGATAATGCCTCATTAATTAATTGGGGATGGAGGTGCTGAAGAGGAAAAAGGCAAAGACAGAGACAAATCCCATTTCTGTCACATCCTGTCAGACATCCAGGATCAATTCTGGCAGTGAAAGCAGGATTAGTATCTTCATCATCAGTATTAACGTTCTTTCTACCAAAACAGAGACTGTAAACCTTGAGCAAGGTCCATGCAGGGACTGGTACGTAGAAACCATTACTCCAGCAACACAGCCTGAAGGCCTAAGATGAGTGGGCTGTTTCAGTTTTATAATGAGGAAAAAGTTTTTAGAGACTGAAAACAAGATGTCCAATCTGAGGTGTTCATAACCTACACCCAGAAATTGCCCAACAGCTGATAAAAGGTTCCAGCCTCAGTAACTCTGGTGAAAGGCACAACCCAGCAAACACAAGGCTGCTGTAACGCAGCCATTCTGAATGAAAGTTGGTGCCAATGTCACCAATATTCAGTTCTGAAAATAAATGACTTGGAAAAAAATATTGAAATAATCATGGTGAAACCCTTAGTCCTAAGTAATTATGGGAGAAAATCAACTTGCTTTAAACAAGCTTGTTGACAAAGGCTTGAAGATACTTGTACACTTATAGGCTGGTACAGCAAAAACCCCAATGAACGTAAAAGTTGTTTTGAAATTCCCACAATTTTTCATCTAATTCTGTAACTGAGTGATATTATTTATTGAAGACATCATCTTAGAAAGACTGGAGCTGTTAAGTCCAGGAGAATCAATCTCGTTACACTGCACTGAAAAGCATCAAATGTTTATCAAATGTTATCAACTGTAACCTTGTAACTATCAAAAAATAAAGGGGGGGGGGGTGGTGGTTAGATGCTAAAGATGGTTTCCTGCTATACTTTGATTAAAAGTGAAGCTCTTAGTACACTAAACCAGCCCTCAAGTCAGTGAGGTCACAGAGACAGTCATCTGGATTAAGGAGAGAGATGCCAGAAGAGCAATATTCTCCTCGTGCCCCGAGGTCACCCCCAGCTCTGCAGAAGCACCTCAGGGACCAGGCAGGTGGAGAGGAATGTCACAACACAGCACCAACTGAAACCCAGCAGAAATAGGGAAGAAATAGGGCCTGTATTACTCGAGGCCATCTGCCCTTTGACATTTTGTGTCACTTGAAGACCATGAGTACTTCATTAACACTGCTTTTTCCAGCGTTTACATGTAAATGTATTGCAAACTTCGACCCACAAAGGTCAACTGGAAAACACGAAACCATATTTTTTGCAAGAGATAAGTGCATGCAGGAATTACCCCATCATTTGCTTCCACAGATCATTTAGGTCACACAGCAAAAGAAGTAAATCATGTACATATCCCAAACCCCAGGGGAGGAAGAAAAGTCCTTTCATAGACAAAAGAACGCAGCTTCAATATGTGAAGAGCAGCAAGAACAGTAAAGCAAAATGCATTAAATTCACATTATTGAAGAAATTACCATGAAAGCCTGTAATAAATAGAATTATTTTTATTTTTGCGAAATAGTTCATAAACCACATCTTGTTCTTCTTGATCCATGTGTCAAAACCTTAACTGGTTCTCTCCAGAATGGACTTAAAGAGTTAAAAATGCAAGCAAAGTGCATAAAAGGGTCATGGACAGATCTGAAACTCAGTTTTGATTTGTAATTTAGAAAATCCTGCTAAGATGCCAGAGGCAGAAAATAAACCAGCAAAGATCTGGAAAGAATTTTCTAACCTTTGCAATTTCCAGGTGACAATTCGGGGAAGGTGGGTTCTGAACAACTCAGGTCATGCTGGAAACAGGTCTGCACTCTGCAGGACACACTCTACCTGAGACCTCCCCATTGGAATTGCAGAGTTGGGCTTCTAGTTTTTCATTTAAATATTTAATAGCTCTCTCAAAAGAAAAACAGTTTTGGTATAATCCTGCTACTGTGTCACATCTTCTTTGGAAGCTAAGAACCTCATTCCTTTGGCACATTTGTTCTTTACAGAAAAGCATGAACTTGTAGCCTTCACTTGGTCCACAATTCTGCAGACTTCAAGCGAAACGGGTCTTTTTAATTCAACCATCACCAGTCTTTAGAACACAACCATGAGGCCAGGAGCAATTGCATAAACCAGCCTGGTACACATCCCTGCAGTCACCCTGACACAGCCTGAATGTGTCTTGGCTCCCCACTGCTGCTGGAATGATGCTTGGCAACTCCACCTGAATGGCCACGTCCTGCACCAAATGGTTACTGGGGACAAGGACAAACTGGGGATCTCACACAGGAAAACACTACTTTACACAAAAGGAGAGAGTAAAAGAAGAGAGTAAAAGAACGCTTCCAGAGGAGGCTCCCAGCCAGCTCCATAGAATCACAAAATCATGGAATGGTTTGGGTTGGAAGTTACCTCAAAGCCCATCCAGTGCCACCCCCTGCCATGGGCAGGGACACCTCCCACTGGATCAGGGGCTCCAAGCCCCATCCAACCTGGCCTGGAACACCTCCAGGGATGGAGCAGCCACCACTGCTCTGGGCACCCTGGGCCAGGGCCTCCCCACCCTCACAGCAAAACATTTCTGCCCAAGATCTCATCTCAATTTGCACAAAAAACTAAGTCAGTTGTGAAAGGAAAGCAGGACAAAAAAGGGCTCACTGTCTTCTCTGATTAAACATCAAGACCAAACAGCTCCTAAACAATCTTATACTTACTTTGAACTCCTCTTAGTTTAGAGTGGCCAGAAAGTGAGGGATACAGGGATGCTTAAAGGAGTTCAAAGCAATGCAGGGACTGCGTACCAGGGGAAACAGAACCCAGGCACAGCTTGTCTGGGGCTTGTTCACAGTGCACATCACAGCTCTTGTGCAACTGCTAAAATGCATCAATAATCCAAAATGCAGGCACTGGCTAAGAGCTCCCTGATCCAAACAAAGTTTCCAAACTCCAGTCAGCTCTTATTTAGGTTTAAAGCAAAGCCTGCCACTAAATCGAACCTTGAGCCACAAGAGAAGGTGCATGGAAGGGGACTCAAAATCAAGCTCTCGTGCTTCTCACACCTTCCCTATGCCTGAATAACCTGGAACCTCCCACCTGAGCAAAGCTGAACCCTCGTCCTGATACCACATTTGCCTTTCTCTCATGCAAATCCTTTCTTCACCCAGGCTTCAGCTTCCAGTGGGTTCCCTGCCCGTTCCAGGACTGCTACACCTATAATGATTACAAGACTAGCAGATAAAGGAATATTACATAGTTCACCAGCATTCCAAAGTAAATTCCTGGATGCACAACGTAAAAATAGCAGAAGTCGATTTGGGTTTTTGAACTACTTCAAGCTGGCAATTGGCAACTTAATCTCAAATGATTTATTTTAAAGCCTCAAGGTTTGGACACATCGTATCTGCAATAAATAAAGTTAACAGTCAAGCACCATAAGGAGCACTACACTGCATTTCAAGGTACCTTATAAACAATTTTCTTAGTACCTAAACAAACAGTGACAGGATCGGACGATACCACCTTCCTAAAAAGTGATTTTTTCCAGGCAGTGTTTTTCATAATATTTATAAGCTTCAGCAGTCTCCCCATAGAACAGAATTATTTTTAAGGCAGGCTCATGGATCCTGGAACATACACAAAGTTTTGGGCACTATATATTTTTATTTCTAACTGGATTTGTGGGCATCTATTTAGTAACAGTCTTCCCACTAAATTATTACTGACATCATTCTAAGTGTGCTGGTGCCAAAATCTCTCTGCACTCGGAAGTGTCACCATCAACCACAATGTACAAATCAATTCCTGATCATCTACAAAGAAGAGCTTTAAACGCAAGAACAGACCTAAAGAAGCTTCTCCTCCTTCTGGGAACGAAAATACTCGAAGAAATTTAGGATAGTGATAGGGAAGGTCTTGCATCCCATAGGAATTAAACTGAGTTTTTAATGAATGTTTCTGTTATTTATATGGGAGAGGGATGGAAGGAAGAACCGCTGAGTAGAATCAGTTTGTTTGGTTAGTTTCAAGAGAGATAAAAGAAGTTTTACATTAGGAAGTGGAGTCCTGAAGAGGCAAGGAAGGCATCACATGCTTCTTCATTTAATTATTTTATTTTTAATAACCTCAACCATAGTTCTACGTGATGTAGAACGGAAGCATTCCATGTTAAACCGCTTCATCAGGAAACCAGCAACTTGAATTCGCAGGTTCTGTGGACAAAACGGCCAGAAACAAAGAGTCAGAGGAAATAAGTAATCGATACTTTCGGAATCCTCGCTGGAGATGAAAGAGCTTTTTGGTACAGATGCCAGGAGAGGCAAAGGGCAGAGCCTTGCCTGCAGGATGTGGAAGCAGAAGCCTCCGACTTCTGCTCACACGCAACAACGAGGGGTAAAACAACAAAACCATCAAAGTCTACAAATATGTTCCGATGCCTTCTAGCCATGATAA
This sequence comes from Geococcyx californianus, assembly GCA_013389885.1. Taxonomy (NCBI): domain Eukaryota; kingdom Metazoa; phylum Chordata; class Aves; order Cuculiformes; family Neomorphidae; genus Geococcyx; species Geococcyx californianus. The sequence continues at coordinate 7,203 of VWPV01013745.1, forward strand.
CGGCACATGTGGGTGAGAACATGCATTTGTGTGTCTGCCTCCCCTCTTAAACAAAACATCTGTCGGAATCCGGACCCCTGGGAAAGTTCAGCTCCACAGGAAATTCTCTGCACAAATCTCTCTGCTGCAAGTAAAACAAACACCACCACACAGGGCTGAGCTTGGCAGATCTAGAAACCTCCTCTGACACCCGTGCACACTGGGAACCCTGTTGACGGCACAGCAAATATTTCATGTGTAGTATCTGAACACCGTTAGCGCAAGCACTCCCCTCTGCAGGGCAGGTTATCACAGTACAGGCGCTTTCTGAGCACACAAAAACAGTTCTTCCCTGGTGGTTTCGTAGTCACGGTGGGGTTGGGCTGACGGTGGGACTGGATGAGCTTAGAGGTCTTTTCCAACCTTCATGATTCTATAATAAGAAAATGACCTTGAATTCACCACACCACAGATTATCCCCAAGTGCACCAGCTGTGAAAGCAGGGTTAGTTTTCAGAGTCTGAAACTGCCTGGATACAAACAAGATAACGCAACCATCGCAATGCAAGGTTCAGCATATGGATCACACCTGGTTTGCTCAAACCAACCCCCTTAGCCAGCAGGAGAGTTCAAACCAAGCAGCCAGGGATACAGAGTTTGCAATATCAGGTTATAACTGCCCTGCATCTCCTTCATCGGGAAATGAATCAAAGCACCTGTAGCTCAAGCCAAAGGCACACACATACTCACACCCTGGGCGAGCTAAGATAATGAATGAACAGTTAAAAATGTTACCCCTGAGCTGACAACTCCATCATCAAACCTCACACTCAGGATTGAACCAACACTAATTTTACAAGTTATGAAATCCACACCAGCTTGGCACTGCCTGCAGATTGATGGGTACAAACAATACTATGCTGAATTTTAAAACCATTTTTGTTAACAGTATGGCTTATTATACACAAAACCATAAGGTTTTTAATCCTTTTTCAACACTAGTGAAATGGGGATTATTTTTCTGTAGCATGTAGTACTTTTCAAAGTTTTAATATATTTTAATTATATTTATGATAGATCTTTCTAGTTTTTTTCTCAGGTCATTAAACCTCAGGGAAGAAAATTTTTCCAACACAACTCTGTTCCAGTTATTAATTAAAATAGTTTTTATATGTTTCTGTGACAAGTTGCTAAAGATAATTTATGAGAGCAGCAAACAGCAGGAGGTCAATGCCAAAGTTAACAGCTGGGCTCATTACTGTCATTTTACGATTTACTTATGCCATCAAACAGCCACCACGCACCAGTAAAGGCTAAAAATCCACAAACAACTCTGCTGTATTTTCAGTGTTAAATGCAGGGGAAAAATAAGTGAACTAGAGGTCCCATTTTCAAACTTGAGTGCCAGGAGTGCCCCACTGCAGAGAAGAGCTCAGTGTACACGGATCTCCCTGCAACTACTTTGTCCCAGCACTCAGGACAAAAATAAGAGAAGAGCCTGTCTCAAGGTATTCGAGTGTGGGGAAATGCTAATCCAAACCTGCACTTCTGCACACTCAGAAGGCAGAGAACAAACACACAAGTAGAGCCCTGGCTTCAGTTCTGGAGCCTCAGCACAGGAAGGACATGGATCTGCTGAAGGAAGTCCAGAGGAGGCCATGGAGATGAACCAAGGGCTGGAGCACCTCCCATATGAGACAGGCTGAGAGAGTTGGGGCTGCTCAGCCTGGAGAGGAGAAGGCTCTGGGGAGACCTTAGAGCAGCTCCCAGTGCTGGAAGGGGCTCCAGGAAAGCTCTGGATCAGGGACTGCAGGGATGGGATGAGGGGGAAGGGTTTTCAGCTGAAAGAGGGGAGAGTGAAGTGAGATCTTAGGGAGAAATGTTTTGCTGTGAGGGTGGGGAGGCCCTGGCCCAGGGTGCCCAGAGCAGTGGTGGCTGCCCCATCCCTGGAGGTGTTCCAGGCCAGGCTGGATGGGGCTTGGAGCCCCCTGATGCAGTGGGAGGTGTCCCTGCCCATGGCAGCAGGGTTGGAACTAGGGTTGGCTTTAATTCTCTTCCAACCCAAACCATAGCACGATTCTAGGAAAGCAAGCAATACTCAAAATCCTTTCATAAACAGAGCATCCCGGAGTTGCCACTTTGGCCCCCAGTACAGAAACACAACTCTGGGCGCTGCTCTCCCATGCACACACCCAGCGGAGAAATGGACCTTCTGATCTAAACCCGTAACAATGTCCTAAGGCAAGAGGAGGGAAAAAAAAAAAGGAGAAATATCCATTTAAATGACTCAAGAATTAATCATTTACTTGTAAAAATTATTTGTTGGCTGCAGCATGCCCGTCAATGCCCCTAGATGAGTGACATAAACGGCACCCATGGACTCAAAGTGCTGATCTGGATGAATACTAACAGAAAAAACCTTTCCTCCCTACGACAAGCAATCCAATAACCAGCCAGCTGAGTACTGGCAGACAAATTACCTTTTACCGTGTAAAAAAAAGATCAATGTTTATAAATTATAGATTTCAGCAACTGTCAGTCAAAGGGGAGGAAGGTTAGAGCAGCAGGTATAATGTGTTTTAAGAGTGCCTGAGCAGCTGAAGCCAGAAGGGAACATCAGCATTGGCCCAGAACAGGCTGCAGCTGCCCGTTCACAAACAAAATATTCCAGTATCACATCACCAAACACCCACACACACGCGCACTCCTTGGACAGGGAGCCCCTTCCCAATCAGATCCTCAGAGCAATCCTCCTCTTCCTTCATGGGTCACAAATACCTCCAGCAAAGTGCCGGCCACAAGGTCAGCAGAAAGCCCTGCTCAGCCTTGAAACGACAGCCTGCCAGACCATCGAGCAGGCTTTAGTGACTGGGAAACAATTTCCATGAATCCTGCCCATTAACACTGGATCCCCAGCAAGGCTGGTGGCTTTCTCCACAGAACAAGCAGAACACGAGGCCGGAGCAACAGTGAAGTTCCACAGAAAGATTCTCTCCACACTTGGAGTCACCCTTCCATGCTGGATTTCTGCCCACTTCACTGGAAGAAAACCAAGCAGCTGGAATTTCACAGGTGTGATCTTGTTCCAGGGAAGAATTTTTCTGAGGAGTTGGTTACAAGTTGGATGCAAGACCAGGAAACAGAAGAATCAAAAAACTGAGGTGAACTTAAATATTTTCCTAACTTCTTGGGCCTGTAGACTCCAAATTTTAAAAATGTGTTGATCCTGGCGGAAGACTGTGTCAGTTTTCAAGGAGTTTTAGCTGGAATGATTAAGTTAATAGAGTGTTTCCACCTGCACTATGAACATGGTTGTTTTTATATACCTATGGTCTTGAAGAAGCCCTTGAAACTTCTCCCCTTCCACTTTGGAGGCAACAATAAAGAAACTCTACAAGAAAGGACAGGGAACAGGACAGGGAGGATTTGGTCTAAATGAGGAGAACATAAGGCTCTGGGGAGACCCTAGAG
>VWPV01013749.1:0-10132 GCA_013389885.1 Geococcyx californianus
AAGCCCAACTCTCAGCCTGTGCTTTTTCAGAGGCGCTTAGTTCTTTTGGGAGTTAATGCCACTAAACTGAATAGAATGGCACAGATGGCTCCAGGACATTTCCAGGAGTTGGATCCCCTGTACCAACTTGAAAATCCCCCTGTGTGGCATCCAGCTGTAATCTGCAAGGGGTTGAGCCCTGGGCAGCTCCGGTGGGCACAGCCTCCCAGCCCCATGCAGCCTGTACCTGGAGGCTGCACACTGATGGGGCAGAATCTCCAAAGCCCTGGGGCCATTTGCTCCCCGGTGAGAAAGCGAGATTTACTTTCAAAGGCTGGAGCAGCAGAGCCCAGCAGCTCCAAGCCCCAGCACACCATGGGTCAGCTTGTCCAGGGGATGCTGCCTGACTCTTCTCTATTGCATTTTCTTTCCAGGGCTGAACTCCAGGCCAGCTCTCCCAGACCTGCACAGGGGAATTATTTTTAGGTACCACAGGCAAGGGCCAAGAAGAGCTTGGACTCGGCTGCAGGAAAGCAGAGCTTAGCAAGGCAGGAAGGAGCCAGAGGGTGGATACAAGGAGCACTCCCTGCCTGCAGCCACCCTGGCTCCTTCCTCTGCCACACACTGCTTCCCAGAAACGGCTGCCCAAGGAGAAGACACCCACTCGTGCACACAAGGATGGCTGAGGGCCCCTAGGCTGGGCTGGGGTCTGGGCAGGAAGGGGCAGAGGTGATGGTGGGAGGAGGGAATCTTCTAAGAGCATCTCATGAGACCCCAGCCCAGGGTTATGTCCCCTGCAGAGTCCACACCAGTCACTGGCTTTTGCCCCCATCCACTGCTGGTGGGAGCAGTGGGAGGGTGGGGCTGCAATGCCACTGCATGCAGGGAACAGGGCTGCACTGGGAGCTGCACCACTGCCACTGAATGAGTAGGTATGGGTTAGGTACCCCTAAGTATGCCTAAGTACACAAGCAGGCTGGAAAGGGCTTGGACTCCGGCACAGACAGCAAAAGATGCTCCCTCCCTGGTGCTGGAGGGAGCCCTGTAGTTCCCATCCTCCCTGTGTGCCTGCAGCCCTGAAATGCTGCCCCAGCAGCACCCAGGTGGTTCTAGGGTGCCTGGCAAGGGTGGCTAACACAAGCTGCCAGGCCCTCTGCAGGCTCGTGGGACAGGATTGAGGGCTTTCTACTCTGCTGGTGCCTCATGGCTTCAGTGTGATGCTGGAGGACAGCTTCTTCACCTGGGAAACAGGAAGAAGAGCTTGAAGGAGCAGTTGCCAGGCTTTAAGTCAAGCCCTCAAATCAAGGGACTGTTCCTTTCTGCCGGTGAGATGATGCCCCCAACTCAGAGCAGCTGCAAGAAAAGACATGGCAGAGCCCCAGCCTCCTTGCTTGCTGTGGCACCACGTTCGCTCCTCAGCTGCCCTCTGTGCACATAAAGCAGATGCAGCAGTTCAGGGCAAATCCTCAGGTGTGTTATTTCCAAAAGCACTCTGCACCCGCTGCCCAGCAATAAGTGCTCAATAGGGTTTGGGTGTATTTGGGGAGCATTTCTTCTTTCTTGCATCCTGGTTTTGGGAAGAACATTAGAGCAGCCTCCCAGCACTGAAAGGGGCTCCAGGAAAGCTGGGGAGGGGCTCTGGATCAGGGAGTGCAGGGACAGGATGAGGGGAAGGGTTTTGAGCTGCAAGAGGGGAGACTGAGCTGAGATCTTGGGGAGAAATGTTTTGGTGTGAGGGTGGGGAGGCCCTGGCCCAGGTTGCCCAGAGCAGTGGTGGCTGCCCCATCCCTGGAGGTGTTCCAGGCCAGGTTGGCTGGGGCTTGGAGCCCCCTGACCCACTGGGAGGTGGCAGGGGTTGGAATTAGATGGGCTTTGAGATCCCTTCCCACCCAAACCATTCCATGGTTCTGTGACTTTTGGGAAAGCCTATTTGTCTCAGTGGTTCATCTGCCTCCAAAATGATGTGCCTGCCCTTACTGGGTATCTGACTTTCCTGGGGCTTTGCAATAGATTTGCTTCTGGTTTAGGCAAGAAGACCTGGCAGATCAATCATTACCTGCAGGTCAGACTTTCCCCTGAAATAGATTTCCAGCCCCTAAGAAAATGCAAAATCTTGCTGCAAGAAAGTTGTTTCCAAGTTTGTACCAGTGAGTTCCTTGGATCTGGGAATTCCAGCTTATTTCTGAGAGAAGTGGAAAAGCAGCAGGGCCAGAAGTTTGCTTTGCCATAGCTCAGCTCCCTGTCTCCTGGCCAGCAAATTGCCTGCAGGTATTCCCACAATGCCCCCCCACCTTTGATGGACAACTTCCTTCACGCTGAATGACACTTGGGGACCTACCAGGGTGTGTGAGGGCTTTCGAGGATGGTTGACCCGGTCTCCACTCTGCAACAGTGACAAGAATGAGCCCTTGCCCCCTCCTTAATCCACCTTCGCCCTTGTCACCGAGAGGAGCCCGTGAACCCTGTCCCCTGACCTGTGAGATGTGAAAGAGGGGAGGCAGCAAGGGGGGAGAAGGCAGGACCCGCTGAGGTTGGCCAGTACTGGGCATCCCCCCTAGGCTCTGGGCCACCCCCAGCACTCGCTGCCCTGCATTGTGCACGGGGACTGGGGAGGAAGGGGCGCTGGGGACGACCCCATCCCACCAGCACCATGAAAGCCGCCTTTGTTGCAGGGCTGTCACCCAGGTCGAGGCATCCTGGCCTCTGGTTTCCAGGACAACGGGAGGAGGAGGAGGGTGGGTAATGGGGAGGAAGGTGAGAGACACCAGCAGGAAGGTTTGGAGAGTGCAGGCAAAAGTGTGTCCCAAAAAGTGGCTCGGTAGCTTCTTCAAGGCAGGCTCTTGTTGGAAGAGGAGATGCTGGAGCTGAGCTCTGAACTGCGTCGGAGCCCATACTGAATGCGTTGCGAGTGAGGGGGTCAGGATGCCACCCAAGGGCCTGACTTGGCTGTATCCCACACTGAGCACTGTGGGGACCCTTCTGCTCACGTGTCTTGGAGTTGAACCGAACCTTGCCAGCTCCCTCCCTCTCACAGAGGGCATTGTCATTTGAGTTCGCAATGGGATCAGTCAGTCCCAGTGGGTACTTGCCCACTCCAGCTGCCCTCCTAGCTGCCTCCAATCTCCTCCACCCATCTTACCTTGCAGACAGAGCTCGGGTATATTTTTAGCCAAACATTTATATGGTTTGTCCTTTTGTAGCTCTCCAGTTCCATCAGATTTCAGAGGAGTTCAAAGGTGTTTTCCTGCCTCTGACGAGCTCTGGGCTATTTCTAGCTGTCAGATGTTGGCAGCCCAGCTTTCATGGACACCCGTACAGTGACGATGTGCATATGGAAATGGCTCATTGCCTGTGAGTAACTGCAGGACCAGTCACGTGGTGGGCTATTGCTTACAGTCCTGTAAAAGAATCAGAAAGGGTGGGTGGTGAGAGCAAAGAGACCTCCTTTGGGCTGGATAGGATTAAAAAGAAACATCAAATTTGCCAGGGTTGCCAGGGAGATCTCTTAAGGCTTGGGATGCTCCTCAGGGAGGGACGCTAATCCTGCCCCATGGGCTATTTCAAGCCAGAGTGGCCTACTTGCCGTAGCTGTTCTCACTGGTTCCAGCTCTGGGGATGCTCCTGTTCTTCCTTGGGTGCTCAGGAGAGGATGAATATCACATTAGCACAGCGTTGCTGCTGATCTCAAAGCCCTGCCTGTCCTGACCTGGATGCCTCCATAAGCCCCTCAGATGCCTGTATCCAGACCCCAGGATGCAAAAAGAGTTCCCCTGGTTGGGACTTCGGGAAACTGCATCCAGTGCTGCATCACTAAGAGGCAAAAGGGTCACTTCTTACATACGCACTGGCATCCGGCTGCTCTGACCTTCCCCACCGAGGCCAACAGCCCCTATGGCGACCAGACAAGCTACCAACCACAGGCCAGTTCGGACCCACCATCACTGTGGACAGAGCGAGCATGGTCTCCTGCGCTCAGCCACCTGGCAGTGAAGTCTGGTAGGGAGAAACCAAAGGAGACTCCAGACCAGAGCTCTGCATCTCTATGGTGACCATCAAGTCCAGGGGCACTGAAAAAGACTCAGCATTTGGGTCTTCTGGGATCACATGGCTTCATTGAAAAGGAGAGATGCATCAGGGTTCTTGCTTAAATTCGTGGTGTAGTGGTTTTCTTTTTCCTCTGTAGAAGGTGCATCTCTCCCAGTGATGTGGGACAACAGCTGAGTGAAGCAGGTGTTTCAAATTTTGAGAGACCAGCGATCTTGCATCTTTATAAAACTCCATCCTGACTTATGAAGCTGCCAGGAAGGACCAAGAACTAGCGATCTCCACACTCCACGAGGGCTTCACGATGGCAGGCTCTCCATGAGGGTGATCACCAGCACATTCCAGACCTGCCTTATCACTGTGGCATTTTCCACTCCTGCTAAAAACAAGCTCTCTCTGCCCACAACACCTCCCCTGCCGAATGGACCACTATCTTCTGCATCTCTTCAAGTGCTTCCCTGCTCTGACCAAGGACAGGAAGAGGAAAAGAATACCACATCCACCTGCAAGCACACAGGAACTTGTCGAGAGCTGGAAAAGAACTATCGAAGCTGGACGAGGTCCAGGGCAGCAGGCAAACACACCCTTCTGGTCAGGAAAAGAGCCAGAGAGACTTTTATCTCCATGGCTGCGCCACATCTCCATTTTACATCCCATCTAAAGAAAAACACTTCACCTTCCTCACTTTTTGCGCTTGCACACACCTCTCCCTTCGGCATCAGCTGCCGGCATATGGGAATGTGGAGGACTATTTAAGGAAAACGCCCAATAACATTACAATTACTTACCATAAAAGCCTCATGTTTCCAATAACAGCCTAATGTTCCAGGCACCTGGCCAACAAACTCCGTTTTCTTACCTGCCCACTGCGGGATTCATATCCAGCAAACTTCCCAACAGACGTCTAAGCTGTGCCATTGCAAAATGGCAAGTATCTGGAAGACCTCAGAATAGCTGCCCCGTCAATCCGTAGTGGGGAGAGCAGCCAGCAGGACCTTTCACCACCACTGACAGTGACCTGTCAGGGTTGGCAGCAGGTCGCAAACAACAACTGGTGTGTGAAAGGCAACATCAAAACCAGCAATTCACCTGCAACCAAAGCAGTCTTTCTCTGGTTGGCGTCATCTGTCCAGTTTTGACTGCTACTGCAGCTCCAGTGGGATCCCCAGGTGGCCACAACTTCTGCCATGCCAGATCATAGATTTATAGAATGGTTTGGGTTGGAAGGGACCTTTACAGGTCATCAGGTTGCACCAGGGAAGGTTTAGATTGGCTATTAGGGAAAATGTCTTCACTAAAGGGGTTCTCAGGCACTGGAACGGCTGCCCAGGGCAGTGGTTGAGTGTGAAGGTGTTTAAAAGACAGGTAGATGAGGTACTCTGGGATAGTTTAGTAGTGGACAGGTACAGTTGGACATCTTCAACCAGATCAATTTGCTCAACCCTGTTCAACCTGACCTTGAATATTTCCAGGGATGGGGCCACTGGGCGACCTGTGCCAGGGCCTCATCACCCTCATTGTAAAACACTTCTTCCTTATATCCAGTCTAAAGATGAGAACGAAAGGGCCCAATGAGACCAGTTGCCACTCTCACCTCCTAACACAATCACCCTGATGCTGGAATGAGGTGGAAGCAGACAAATGGAGCAAAACCAAAAGGGCTCATAAATGTTTTTCTTGGTCAGATCCCATGAGTCCCATCAGCAATATCCGCAATGGCTTTTACAGCCCAGGCTGGGCAGCAGGATTTTGTTGAAGCATTCCCAGGGAGTGAAACAACATTATGAACATGTGTCTTGCTGAAAACAGTCTCTCTGATACGCAGCCCTGGTCGTTCACCAGCAAAGTTACTTGTGGGCTTGGGAAACAATTCATGAGCAGAGGAGACGGTGTAACAGGATGTGGGCATCTAATCTCTCCATACCAGTAGACAATCATAAGCACTGGCGCTCACCCAGCAGTCAGCTACAATTTGTTTGCACACAGGGTTTGCTGGAAAATTGCATCCAGCCATCCAGTTAATAAAAATCATCCTCACACAGCTCACCGGCAGTGTTTGCTGAATGAGAGATGGATGCTAAATTATTCACTGCGCCATCGGAGGCTCGGCGGTGGAAGAGAGGGGAGGAAGATTGCGCTGCTGTTAGTCATGTTATGCTGTCAATTATGAAGCACTTCATTCTCAGGGCTGTGAGGATACCATCTGGTACTAAATTCACCAAGAAAAATGGGGGAAAAAAAAGAAGGCAGCGTTTTTGAGCATTGACTGCTCAACGCCTGCTCATCGTACAGCAGCTCTAGAACACATTTGCTAACACTCAGGAGAAGTACAAATCCAGGGGGAAGAGCAGAGTGGAAGAGATAATATGCCATTTACAGTATTCCACCTACACAGATGTAGAAGGAACATACGAGGGCACAAAATACCATTCTGCCTCTACTGCCTGGTACACCTGAGAGGGGAGACTTAGCATAACCTTCTAGATGTGTAAATGAGCATCCCAAACAGGAACTGTCGTGCAGCTGCCCCTCTACTTTGCTCCTGTGAGACTGGAGCCTTGTGTCCAGTTCTGGAGTCCTGAGCACAGGAAGGACAGGGAGCTGTTGGAGCGAGTCCAGAGGAGGCCACGGAGATGATCCAAGGGCTGGAGCACCTCCTGTGCGAGGACAGGCTGAGAGAGTNAGTGCCTGTGCCTGTGGCAGGGAGTTTGAAATTAGATTGACTTTGAGGTCCCTTTCAATCCAAACCGTTCTGATTCCTCCAAGTATTCAGCTCTTCTCCTTGGCTGCTGAGCTACCTCTCAATCCACCCAAATTATGAAGAGTTTTAACCCTGATAATCAGGGAAATAAAAATATTTGTCTGGTGATCAGCATTATGGGAGGTGCTCGTTCTCAGCACACAAGCAGAAATGCAAGGAAAGGAAATTCTGAGACATTGCTGTTGGACTTTCACAGCCAGCTGCTTTGGTGGCCATGGTGGAAGTGTTCTGGTGGAGCTGTAAGACAACAAGGGCACACCTGGCTCTGCTGCAAAGCACACCAATCAATTTAGTTTATCAGGAACCAAACAGAGCAGACATGTTGAAGAGTAGAGCATGTCCCACAGGCAGAGCTGGGGAAGAAGATAGAACACCTTGCCTGGGTATGAAAGGCACTGGGAGAACAAAAGATGAGAAGGAGACAACAAAAATCAGACAGGAAAACAAGTCCACTGATACCCTCAAAGAGCCACAGACCCTCAGCACTGAACACTAGAGATTTTGGGAGGCTTTAGTAAAGATGGAGATGAGGGAACCATGGAATTCATTAACCTTTTACACAGCTCAGACAAGAAAGAGGGACAAAGATGCAGCACTGCCTTGTGGCTTTCTATGGAGCATCGCAATGCTGGGAAGAACTGAAAGCGATACAGGATGCCCCAGGTAAGTCCATTAACTGAGAGACTTCTTCCTTTTCATGTCTCTTTGCTCCAGGCCATGTACCTTTCATCCTCAGTATGACTCTGGAGATCATAGAGGCTGGCGTTACATGTGGAGATGATGAGGGAGGTTGAAAATCAAGTTTAAGATGTTCTGCCTGCTGTGGCTTGGATTTAAAGCACCCACGTCACAGTCCAGAAGACAAAACTTGAGTGGTTTGCTGACTTCCCAGCCCTGCCTGCTGCCAGCCCATCCATAGGTGCATGAAGCTTGGATTCCCATAATAGACTGGATGTACTCTAAGCTTCCAGCATGGGGCTGCGGGCTCCGGCAAAGGCTATGGTGAGTCTGGTCTGGAAGACAAGTGTAGACTCATAGGAGTGCCAGATGTGCCTGGTAAGGTCCTGTGATAGCTGCAGAAAGTCCTATAACCTCCCTCATCCCTTCTTTGTTTGTTCCTCTACTGTGTTGTTCATTCAGAGAGGCGATTCATCCTTCCTGCTCATGGGCCATAGGTGTTGGTAAGATCCCTCATGGGAGGTCTGTACTGCTAGAGAAGCTGCCCGGAGAGATGGCAGATCCCACAGAGTCCCTCTGTTCCTGTGCAAGGTCTGAAAAACGCTTGGAAAAAGGCACCAATGAACTCTAAACCAGCCTTCACCCAGCACAGGAATGTCCCATAGATTCCCTTGTCCTCTGCTGGCTTTCTGACGGTCTCCATTCCTCCTTGACCAAGTAGTATTGGTGACTCCTCCAGCACGTCTGGAGCTGAGAACCTACATCCTACCAAACACTACAGAGAGTCAGCAAAGGCAAGGGCATGAAAACCAGGAAACACCATAATGGGAAAGGAAAGAGACTGAGATGCAGCTCCTCTCCTTCCCTCAGGAGTCTCTCGTTGGACACCTGAGGGAAGAGCCAGGCTGGCATTTTATGTTTCGAACGAAGCTCAGGAGTTGGCATTTGCAACACATCATAAGATGAGGAGAAAAGCTACCAGCTGATTCTAGGAAGAGTCCCTTGATGTGGTACTAAAGCCACAGCCTTCATTAGGACATAACCCAGATACAGTGTCCCATCAGCTTTATGGCTGAAACTGTTGATTTACTTACCACAAGGGTCACTTTTGCATCACATTCCATGCCTGGTGCCCCCTATCACAAGAAGAACTCTCTGATGGAAGGGAGCAGAACCTAGTTGTCTCTCCTCCTCACCTCCTTCCATGGCCCTTGCCATACACTCTGACCATTGGCTTCTCCCTTTGGACACAGTGGCTCATAATAGAAGTAAAAAGCTCCGTTACAAGCTTGAATTTCCAGTCCTCTTCCACCTCTGCCATCTCTTCCTTTTCTGGAGCATGGAGTGCTGAAGCTGATGCTTTCTTCTCATCCTGGTCACCTTGCCAGTGAAGAAGTGATGATCCTGCACAGCCAGAGGTGCTGGATGCTCTGTTTACTTTCTCACTCGCTCTCTCCCTTTCTTTCTGAAGTCAGTCTTTCTGTCCTTGGAGGAACTGAGGGAGGTTCAAAAGAACAGTAAACCCTCACAGACTCCTGGGCGGTAAATCCATAGGTGCACTCTTTAGGTAAGGCACTGAAACCTAGGTACAAACAAGAGCCTCACGCTGCACCAGGGCAAGTTTAGATTGGATATTAGGATATATTCCTTCACCAAAAGTGTTCTCAGGCACTGGAACGGCTGCCCAGGAAGGTGATGGTTTAGTAGTGGACAGGTACGGTTGGACTAGATCTCAAAGCTCTTTTCCAGCCAAAGTTCTCAGATTCTATGATTTCCCCTGTTTCTCTAACATGTCAGCCTCATCCAGCCCAGTTCTTTCCCTCTAAAACACGGTGGGCTTTTAGCCCAAGCATTGGGGAGTGTTGGATTTTTAATGCTTACTTATTTATTTTTGACATTGCCCAGACCATTCCAGCACCCGCTTTATCTCCAGTGATCTTTGACCCCTGCGTGTCAAGAGTTCAATCTGGTACGTTCCACTCTTTGCCCCCACTTAATTCTTTTTGAGCTGCTCAGCTTTTGAAACCTGGTGCCATATGCCAGCCCAAAAGAGTCCTGATCAATACTGGGAGACCACGTCTCTGTGACCTTGCAACCTTCACCATAAAGGGCAGAGGGCAGAGCAGGGTGTTGGCCATGTTTTCATTATGAGATTTCAGCTGCGTTTGTTGGAGGGGGAGGGAGAGCCTTTCTTTCTTGCTTTCTTTCTCGCTTTCTTTTCATGAAGTTTATTCCAGCTGGGACACCAGAGCTCCTGGCTGCCTGTCGACTCCTCTGCCTCATTTCATGCAAGCGAGCAAGAGAATCGCTAAAATCAGGATGCCTGAAAAGGTAAAATAGAAAGATCGGCAGCACATCTTGGAATAAGAAAAGAATTGTTCATGCCTGTCCCTTTCAGACAAGCAGAGTGCTTTGGGCATGCAAAGGCTCCGTGTCCCTTGTGATGGTGGGACCCATTAAAAATCGCTCAGCCTGCACAGAAGAGGGGGAAACCTGATTTCTCTCCCTCAAAGCCTGACCCCTCACATGGCCAAACCTCTGCCTGAGGGAAAGAGCCCCCAGGAATGTGCTGTGGATCCACAGCTGGGGTGCACATCCTTGCCTCGCCTTCCGTGCCACAGACACAGCAATGCAGATCAGAGAATCATGGAACTGTTAGGGTTGGAAAAG
>VWPV01013751.1:0-12107 GCA_013389885.1 Geococcyx californianus
TACTGTGATACTGTGTGAGATGAAGCATTCTGAGGTACCAGGGCCTTGTGTAGAAATTATATTTAAGTTGTCTGGGGATTTTCACTTCTGGAATACTAAGAACAGATTCTGACCTTATTGGCATGAGCATAAACACAGACTAACTTCACTGATGTCAACAGTGTAAAATTCATACATTTTTCCCCGTGGAGATGACTTCAAATGAGCTAAGAACTGATGGGCACCATCAACAGTGTACAAACGAAATCAGAACCTGATGGTTAAACCTATACCGGTTGAATTCACTCTTTGGGACACTTTATTGTATCACATTGCACAACTACAACAGAGAAAAGAACTTGGAGCAACACTGCACAAAACCTGGATCATTTACAATGAAGAGGTTGCAGTATAATTCAGCCATCTTTCAAAACGTAACACTAAAAAAGAAAAAATAGCTCTAATCAAAGGTCAGGGATAGATAATATGCCATCCTTACTGCTCGCAAGCTCTTCCATATTTTCTCTGTGTTTGGAATGACAGATGGCCAAAGCTTCATATGCATTGACTTATTTTAGTCACAGACACTAAACATGCAACGACTTTCTGAGAGTGGATTGTTGGATAACATTGCATTCCTACCTTTCCTCAGCACTTTGAGGTTCATAGGGGAAAATGGTACCAGGCAGATGAAATAAAGAACCGTGGTTTTAAGATAATCAAATCATTTTTTACTGTGTTATGTTCTAAATTTTTACCATGTAAGCTGCAGTACAGCATCCTAAGCAAAGGCTAATCTTTAAGGATATTTTCAATTGCATTTATATCTGTTCAGCAATAAAGAAAACAAATTAATAGTTATGAGGGCTGCTAGTTTGCTTACATTGGTGTAGATCTACTATCGTGCTGTTGAAGGGCACATTGTGCAACCTGTGCAAAAACACTGATTTCCAAATGCCCTAATCAGCCTTAAACACTCACAGCTCTTTTCTTCACTCAGAGGCAGTAGCCTTGCAACTCCACACATTTCTCTAGCAAGTGTGTCTAGAAATTGTTATGATAATGTATAAGATACGCTGCCGTCACACTTCATCACTTCTTATTATGTACAGCATCAGCTACTGACTTCATGGTTTTATAATCAAACCTCTTGTATACAACATGTCTTCAGTCAGGTAGACAGAAAAAAAATTACAGTGTGAGCTGTACACCTGACCCAACATGTATACGGGGATAACTCGAGTCTCTACATTTCTTTAACTGGTCTCATTGACATTAATATCTGACTTATTTTACTAACCCACATCAAGCAAAGGTTGTGGGTCACCTGAAGACTGGCTGTCTGAATGTGGGAACAAAAGATTAGTAAGGTTCACAGAACATCAGCATTAACTCTCATGTTTGCAATCTTTAGTCCAATGGCCCTTTCAAACATCTACTCCAAGTGTTCACTCCATGTACTTTCAAAGCCACTAGACCCTTACACAAAAGACCAAATGATACAAAAAAATCTCAGTGTTCCGAAACTGGCAAATAGTCTGAGAAATCTAGGATATTTCTGGTTTAAAGGGAAAGCAAATATAACCATTTAAAGCTATTACCCAATAAAAATCCTTTCTCAGAATACTCCCAAACATAAGAAGGGAAACATTTTGTGCCTTGTTTGATAAGCATCTGTTGATGATGTCAAATTATTGAGAGACTTTAGGTTTACCATTTGAGTCATCGCCTCTAACGTTTTAGACTCCTGCAATAGATGGGGATTTTTAGGGTGAACCAAGAGCTACATTGGCATAAATGCAAAAAAACCCAAGAGTGTCTGATTGTGGAAAAATTCACTGAGTGCCTGGGCTACTGTGAGCAAATCTCACTGATCATGGTCATGAGACTTTTCTCATTAGCACCAGAAGCAGTAGGACTCTTCACTCAATGTCTTCTCCCCATCTATTCCATTTATCTTCTTTCCAGAGGAGGAATGGAAAAAATTATGACAGCCAAGATATTTAAAATACAGAAAATATATTCCTGACCCTGGGAGACAAGCAACAGTAATTTGTATTTATCATGTATAAATGTATCACCCTAGATAGTAGTTATGCATCCTTTGACATCCTTCTGTCTCCATTTTGGGGAATACCAGAGGATTAAATATCCATAACTTCCTCTCACAGACTAAAATTTTGCATTCTGGGTTTGTCTCTCGTGTCATTTTTCCCTATAAACTTACTAAGCTTCATGTTAGAATAATGCAATATTCTTACCTTATCTGTCTTATTTAGGAATCTATTCCATTGCTTGCAATGTCAGTTAATTTTCGATGTAAACATATCCATGATGAGTTTGTCTCTATGATCTTCTGCCAGAATTATCTTCTGACATAAATATTTCTACTTTACTGCTACTGTTAAATGATTTCTCCTCAAACCAAAATTTACTTATACAAATAAATTCAGTTGCCTGTCACCAGACTAAACAAGCCAATTTCTGCAGATTCATCTCTTAAGGTATGTTTACTATTTCTTAAGTCATCGAAAGACATTTTTTTTCTCTGTTTGACATCTGATTTACCCAAATGTTTCTACTTTAGGCCTTCTTAAGTTCTATGCAGTGGTCTTAAAATCTTACCTCTTGTAGCAAAAAACCCCTAACACCTAATTTGATACATACAATGTTTTTATTATCTCTTTTCATGGCCTCACTAACTTAATAATTCATAGTACCTTTAATGTCAGTGTCCTTGCACTGTGCATGCTTTGTATTTTTCTGGTGAAAAAAATCTTTCCTTGTATGATGATCTCGCCCGGTAGTTTCCAACTTAAAACTGTGTATATATTTCATATCTAATTGTTATACCAAGATAAAAGAATATACTCTTTTGAGTATACTCAGCAGGTCTGTTTCCAAGACCAAACCTGGTGGAGTGTAACTAACAACACGTCTACACTTACATCTTATTCACAAATCCATGAACTACTTGGAGTATTTATTCATTTTCAATTATTTTCAAATTATGTCACGTATATGTCCTAAATCTATAAATTAAGCCAAAAGAGAGTGCTTGCAAGTTTACTTCTATGTTATCAGCTTCACTTTTCAATGGCTCTTCAGTATTTAAGGTAAAGGGAGAACAGACCAATTTAGGTCTCGATTTCTGCATGGTATTCCAGCATTCAGGAATGCAGGTGGAAGAGGTGAGCTACTATTTGTTGTGTTTTAGTTCCATGCTAAAGGTTCTGAAAAGTGCCAGTCTAATGCAAAGGTACTATTACAGTTGGATTATTTCTATTTGCCTGCTCTGTTATTTTGCAGCTGTTACAGAGGATGATTTGACAAATTTAAGGTTACCTTTGGGTACACAATATTTTTATAGTAGCTGTTTGAAGATCCACAAGGAGAAATAGAATTGTTACAGCAACATTAACTGTGCACCCCGTACGCCACAGGTCAGAAATGTTTTGGTCTAGATTTATTTGTGTGAGCTGTAAATAACTTAATCACTGTATTATGTAATCTTACTGATATATAAACCTGATTTTCCTTAATAAAATGTATCTATCTGAACAGGCCTTTTAGGAAATATAAATGATGTAATAAATTTGAGTAAGTGATTCGAGATGTGTATTTGATTAAATTCTCATCAGAATCCATGGGAGTTCATTAGGGTTTAAGAATCTGAATTCTTTAAATATAGAGTTCTCAGTAGCTTGCTAGCTAGTCTTTATAATAGATTTCTCACTTTGGGGATGCAGTTTCATGACCTGTTTAACCCAGCCTATGGATGGACTCTCGGAAAAAAGAATGATTCTGCCTTTCCTCACATTCTTATCAATATATTTCCAAAGCTTCCCAAAAGGCCAATTAACAACCACACTTACAAAATGGATTGGTTTTCAGTCACACTTCTGACATCCTGGCCTGATTGACCAAAGTGACGTGCTGATGTTAGGAAAGCAGGTGACAAAATACATGGCTGAGACCCAGGGGAAAAAGGGACAACTACATCTATCAACAATGACACAAATCCGCTGCACTAAACATGACATTTAGGGCACTCTTATTGCAAACTTACCTTTAATTAACGTAGTATTTGCTCTCACAGACTGGAATCCATTAAGTTATATTTATTTTAGGCAATTACATCAATTGCAGGCAACTGATGCAGGAGACAAGAAAGAACAAACAAATGTCTCCTTTTACAAGGAAGTCTGTGGAGCTACAGCCTAAAGTGTTGGTTAGTTTGAAGAGCTTCAGCAACAGCTAAACCATATGAGCCAAAGGGATTCTCCCTGAGGACTGGTTGTAAATGACAGAGCTGAGCTCTGGATTATCTGCTTTGAAGCACTCATATGTCAGACGTAAGAAACCAGAAACCCCAGGGAACTCAGGGAATGAGAAAATCACTCTGAATATCTAAATACAAAGTAGGAAAACATCACATTTTAAAATCATTTCACTTCTTCATGGAACAAACTGGAATTGCTCAAAATTGTATGAAGTCTCAAATCTGGGTGTAGAAGGATCAAAATTTAATTGACCATCTATTATATTGAGATGATGTATCCCTCTCCATTCTTCCTCGCCTGTAAATCTCATCTGATCTTCATCTGGTCTCTCTGAGCTCATTTGCTAACCTTGTGTTCCTGCCCTTAAGTCCCATATCTGTTTTTATCTGCTTTTTATTGTAAAGCAAACTAACTGATCAATAAGGTACCTATTGCTTTCACCCTTCTCCTTTCCCTTCTGAATGCCTGATCTCATGTTCTCACAAAGAGTATCTGTTATTTAAAGGTACCTAGGTCCTGCCTCACAATAGAAGATCTCACTTTTGTTTGATTTGGTTTTTTTTCTTCATGGAAAGAATTTCATGCGTGTTTGGGAAATCAAATTAAGGAGCAGCAAGCCCAAGCCCTCATCTGCAATAATAAAATGTCTTTTTTCCATACAAGCTGATCTTTCTGATGTTTTCTTTTTGCAGAACTTCAGCGTTGCATTTTGTTTGAGTGTGTCTTAGGGCAGTATGTAAAATAATCTCTGCAGAGTTTTTTTCTTTTTGTTTTGTTTTCTTTGGGGATTATTTTTTTTTACAACAATAAACCAGTATACTTCTTAATCTTTATTAGTTTGTAGTTTTTCAAATTATTTGACTTTTTTTGTCAAAATTCTGCTTTCTGCTTTCCTTGTTGCAGTCTGTTATTTTATCTGTGTTACAGTAAACAGCACGCTGACTCCTTAACATCATCACTGTTCTTTGAACTTGCAGAAAAAAAGCACCATATTTTCATTAATTGTAGAGATTATACAATTGCACTTCAGGAGAACTGTCTTTACCATTTTTGTCATCTCAGTAGAGGAAAGAAAAACATCATCATCTGGAGACATTCACTGGGTACCCTCAGCCGTTCACTTTCCTTTAGACAGCTGAGGCTCCTGAATTAGGAATGTAAACCTGCTAAATTACTGCTGTAGTGCCAGGAAAGGATAGAGTGACACATTTCCAAAGAATAATTCAGAGCTCAAGTGCTTTGAATTGAGAGGTCTGTGTCTCACTACCTGAAAAAAAAACAAGAGAAGTCTAGGAACATGAAGAAGAATACTATCAACTTTGCAGAGAACATTGAGTAGAAAGCGTGCTTGGACAAGGCGACCCAGGAAGAGCCTGAACAGGCTCCCAGCCTGCTCAGTTGGATAGCAGAGACTGATGTTATAATGATATTGTTTCATTCCACCCTGGACATAATTAAAGATGCTTTCTAAAAGAAAGAGAAAATCAAAATCATCCAAATAAGTTTGGAGGCATGCTTTATATATATTTTAGCAAGATGAAGATATTCAGATCTTTTGGATAGCCTGGAAATTGTCATCTTACATGCACACTAGACATAAGACACCAATGAAATTGTCTTTAGATGAGTCCTGATCAAATATTCAGTGAAACACCACTGAAGCAGCAAATAGGAACAGTCCGTGCATATTTTTATAGATCCTTAATAATCTCTTCATAGTTAGAAAAAATGTAGTTTTAAAATAGCTCTGCTGCTTGGGCAGGAAAATAACATCAATACAGAACAGATGAGTCTATATTTTATACCTTATGCATTCTTGACAAATTCATAAATGAATTTAAAGTCTTGTTAAGGATTATATTAGTGTTTATTGAAATAAAACAGAGCAAGAAGTCCTAGAGAATTCAATGGCAAAATTTCCTTTGACTTAAAAGAGGTCAGAAAATTAATACTCAACAGATGTTGTTCCTTGAACATTTGCTGTGTCTACTAATTTCAATTTCTTAAGCAACACGACTAATAATTGTTCTTTGTTCCTCTTATCCCCTAGTGCTGTTGAAGTGGAGTAGATAATTCAGTCTTGAAACAGATTAGAAAATGAAATTTTGAAGAACAAAAAAATGTTTCATTGAAAAATACTCAGACAGTTTTGGTTCTTACATCTGACAAGGGTCCAATCTGCCTGGACTCTTATGGGCCAGTCATGTAGGATGGCTTCAAGACCACACGCGCAACGGGAGATTAGTGCCTCACACAGTAATGGCATCGTCATCGCTATCCTGTCTTTTCCAGTATCATCACTACAGACATGTTTTGCAACTCCTAACATGTTTCACCTATGTTTCAATTCTACTGTGAGCAAAATTAATCTTATTTTGAGTTAAAAGTTGGACCAGATGACCTCCATATGTTCCTTCCAACATATATTATCCTATTATTTTGCATACACCATTGTGTTTTGCTTTTAGTCTTTCTTTGTTGTAAAGTACTTAGTTTATGAGAGTAATAATATTGTATTAACATTGTGCAATTGCAACCCCGAAAATTCCTCAGCATCTTTGTCTTGATACAGCAACAAAACCCTGTAATAAACTCAAAGTCAACAAAATCACTCCAGATACTTCCTAATGTAGCCAAGTCTGCTTACATACTAACACTGTTCAGCAGATTATTTATAGCAAATAAATAATATTCAGAAAAATGTCTCCTATGATTTTGTGCTTAATGGCTTTAGAGAAGAAACAAGGATTTGTATTTTTGGTCCCTTGCTATCTATCTATCTATCTANCCCCCCGGTCTCCAAACAAACTCCCAGCCTGCTGACCTTCTGTCGGGAAAGTACTGTAAACTGACAGGATAGCAAAATCCCAGAAGTTTTTCTGTAGATAGGAGGCTCATAGCCATGTTATAGTTCCTTTAGCTTTCTTGTCAGACTGACACCTTTGCCTTCACCTCAGCTGCTCACCTGAGTGAAGAAAATTTCACCATGAGAAAAATACGTCAATTGACAACTTTTATGTTTGAATTGAAAATATATAAAGCTAATGTTCGGTTCAGCAGCTAAAGCTAAACTCTACATGTGTCCTGAAGAGCAAACGGGATTTTCCATACTGCCAGAGGTGCACAAGGCTCCTTCAGGGGAACTCAGAGAGATTTCTTAAATCTTTGATGCTGTCTTGTTTGGTTTTCATGGTTCATTATTCATTAGTATTTGTACTTCACTAATCCCTAGAAGTTCCAGTTATGCATGAGAATAAACTGCACAAACGTAGACATTTCTAAGCAAAAACTTAAGACTCCTTCTCCATAGAAATCTGATCCTGAAGAGATGGAATTTACCAGATTACCTTCCTTTTTATCCTCACCTGTACAAGTGGGAGCAGTAGAACATCAGGAGAGAGAATTTATTCATTGCCAGTAGCAGTCACACAGCTGTACAGTTCCACATTCCTGTTCATATCCCTTTTGAGAAACAATCCGATTTGTAGTTATTTCTCCACATGTGCATTTACATGGTTTTATATACGTATCTGCACATTTAGATACACAGGCAGAACTAGATAAGCATATTTGAACCTTATATAAGACTTGCATAGTATTCACTAGTATTCATATCTCTTATTTTGAGACTTTTTGCTTTTAGCAGCACATGAGTTTGATGAATCATAGGGCTTCAGACATCAATATCTTATCCTAGCAGATCTATATAAAGGGAAAATGATTTTGCTGGACTAGAGCAGCAGGAACTTTCTAGGAAGTCAGAGTACCCAGCGTTAGAGCTATGAAATCATACTCTGTCCCTGATTATGATGTAAATCTTAAATTTCTTTTTATAAGTAACAGTAAAAACGCCGATCTTCAACAATACTAAAGTAACTGATAGAATAACCTCTGACTTATAATATGCTACAATGCCTGAGTAATAATCTTCTTAACTTTGGGGTAACCTCCCATTGCCCATAATAGTAACATTATTTTGAAAGGTTTAAGCAAGCATAGCATATTACAGACAAAAGAAATACTTAAATTCTCAAACTATAAGCATAAGCATTCTGCGCTGTTGTAGACAATAG
The DNA here is from genome assembly GCA_013389885.1 of Geococcyx californianus. NCBI lineage: Eukaryota > Metazoa > Chordata > Aves > Cuculiformes > Neomorphidae > Geococcyx > Geococcyx californianus. The sequence goes on from VWPV01013751.1 coordinate 8,336, forward strand.
AGGCTATGTTCACGGCTCACTATCTCTTCAGCTCAACTGCATAGCCAGTATTTCAGTACTCCAAATTAATCAGAGCTGCACAATTCAAAAGCAGCACAAAATGATTAATTAGAATCACTTGTTGTCAAACAAAAGGGACCTACTGGGTGAAGGGAAAGAATGGGAAGGTAATAGGAGGAAAAACATATCCTGATAACACAAATTAGGTTGGGAAATCTATCCCACTAGGAAACAAATAATACAAAGAGCAGCAGAACTGAATAAGCTGGGTGAGGCTGATTACAAAAATTGGTTCAAGCTTTGCTTGTTGAGTTGTATCCAGTGTTTTTCTGAAGTCTAATGGTTTGTGAAGTCAGCCTGGAGTTCTCCAGACCCCAACATAGATTTCTGTCTCTCCTGGATATCACCTCTCATACATCTTTATAAGGGTTATTTTGGGGACTTCTTCCCTTCTCTCCACTGAACCAGAAATTAACCAAAAAATTGGGAAAAAAAAATCAGATACATTTGTGTCTGTGGACAGACACAAAAACAAAGCAAGAATGATCAAATAAAGACTCATTCCTCTAGAAAACTTGACTGAATACGTATGCCATTACTGTGCAAAACAAAAAGAAAGGCAAAACATATATATTGTCTTTAAACAATGTCAAACATTTAGATTGGATCACTCTACTCTAGTAGTTGGTGCCTGTACATAACCCGCCTCTGTTCCAGTCCTCCTCTTCATAAGCTTTTTAGATTTCCAGAATGCCTCCCCCCAACTCTCACTTATCTCCCGCTGAAGGCACTTAGTCCTGGCTACTCATTTCTTCTTTCCCTCAGAAAAACCCGTTTGGAGTACATTATTCTCCCTCTATTCCCATCCCAATTGCCCTATCGTACATGAGTAGCAGAGAAAAAGAAGGAGAGAAGAAAGAGGTCAAATCAGGACAGATTCCTCCAGAATATTTTCCTACCCATTTATAAAACACATTTCAGCTCTGTAAGAGGGCAGGTTCACACACGCCTCCTCTTCCTTTCACCACTTGACCACTGTGCCGCACTCGGGTGAATATTTTGCTTCTCTGGCAGACCAAAAAGGCAGAATCCTTGACTTTCATCTGTCATTCCTATAAAGCGTCCTCTTTTTTTCCCAAGGAAGCATGCTGTCCTTTGCCCTGTGACTCGTTGCTAGTTGACACCACTGATGCTTTGCCCTGCTGGACTGTGATGTTTTAATCTGAATCCCACTTGTCCGGAAAACAGGACCTCCATGGTGAAGCCAGATCTCAGAGACACCACAAGGGGCACAAGGACAAGACTAGTCAGACTTTCTGCGTTTCTTTGACTGCACTTTGTATAGTGTGCATGATCAGTCTTTAAATGAAAAAGCTGCGATTGTCATGGTAGGAGGGTTTAACTGAGCCATATGAGTTCTTATTCCACTTTTTACAGCCACCTCTCAGTTACTGGCTGCTGACCCATTTCAAGTACAGTAGTTATGCCAGCTGCATTCAGAGCAGGTACTACCATATTTTTCTACTCTGTGAGTCATCTTTATGGTACTTCAGTACAACTTCTAATCTAGTAGTGAATGTAGTAAAATCTGTTGCATATATGTTGTGTTGCATTCAAGTAAGCTAGAGTGAATTTTAAGATGAGAATAGGCTCTAAGGAAGAGGTTTCCCACCTTCTCTAAAACCACTGAGGTTTAATTTCAAAGGCATTGCCCAATGGGAAATAAAACAGTTTTTTGACTACTCTGTTATTTGAAAAGAGCTTTGGTCACTTCTTGAAATATTTTCTTAGATGTATGTGTGTGGGAGGTGTTATTGTTTCCTTTAAGAGGTTTATCACACTAGAAATTGTGAAGTCAATCTTTGATTTTATACAGAAAATTGAAGATGTGGCAGGATTATGACAATAGAAAAGGCTGTCATGAAAGGCAAATTTTATATTGGAGTTTTTTTGAATGCATAAAATGCAATTTTTGAAAATACAGTGAGGAAAATGGTACTGAGTCCCGATAACACTGAAATTTTGCTGTAACCTTCATTAGAATTAAGAATATCTCTGCTCTTAAAAAGTTGACCCTTGCAGAAGGTCATGTGACAACTGGACAAGTTGATTTTTCTTGAAAGTCTAGGTAATATAATAGTCAATGTTTCTAGTTTCACCCACTTATTTGTGCTTGTAAAAATTCCTTTGTGCTATATATTGAAGTAAAGAATGGAAGCTGGTTTGTTTCCACTGTCTGGTAAAGGTGAAGGGTCACTGACCTAAGGAAGGAATGAGCTTCATATGACTAACGTGAACAGGCTGATTGTTTCCCACATTAACATTAAGGAAAGCTTAGTTGTATGGAAGACACAACTAATGTTATATATCTGATTGGGGATGGCAAATGAAACTGTCTTTCAAGAAGTCTGAAACTAGCCAGTAGATAGAGCAGTTGTTAGATTCATGTATCTTTTGTTCTTGATCTACGGAAGGGAGTGGGCAGGAAGTTAGTGGCAGTTTTCTCTTCCCAGGACCCCAGTACGTCACAGCGCTAGCACAGCACCCATGGGCATGTGCTGCCCTTAGCAGCCAGGGCTGGCTTGGCACACAGACAAGTTCTGCTGTTATCCTGCTCTGAGCAGCAGTACTTTGACACAATGACTTACACTAAAAACAGCAGGTTACCTCTTCCACCTTAATAAACTTCCCTGCTTGCTCTCCTGTTGCACCAGATTAAATTCTAGACCAAATCATAAGACTCAAAAGCAATAAAAGTACTTTAATATCCTTGGACATATTCAACAATTTGTTAAAGTTACATGCTCTGGGAGCTTGTACTGAGAATTGTAAAAGCAGTGATTAAATTCCTGTGTAGTCTTGTTAAAACGTGTATACGAGGAAAGGCTATAGCATATCCAAGTAGTGAGCTGTCTACCACAAGACTTAGTTGAGGTTTTGATGTGGTTTTTGATTCCCCTGGTACATGGGTGCAGGAAGAAAAGGTATTTTCTGCTTCCCACAAAATATTTCAGGAAGAAAGGAATTTGGTTTCTCGGAAATGCAAGGGAAGCACCTCAGAGGAAAGCTCTCAAGCTGATAAAGGGAAACCAAGACTGGTTCCAGAGCTCTGCAGTTTCCTTAACCAAGATGGACTTCAGTGGTTCTTGCAATCTCCATGAATATTCTGTTACAGGTTCTTGTCAACAAGAGTAGTTGATTGTTTTTTTCCCACCATCAGCCTCATCTGGTGCCTCCACATGAACAGAAGCCAACTCAGACTTGAAAGCAGTGTATCACGCAATTATGATCCTGAATGTAAGCTCAGAGCTCATTAAAATTTGAGACTCCCTGGCTATTCCACTCCTGGTCATGGATGGAGCATGCTTTTTCCACCTTGTCTTTCCTTACACCATCCTCTAACATATGTAAAAAAGAAGACAGGGAAACTTGATGATTTGTCAGTTGATGATGGCAATTTTACCCACCCTTGGAAAAAAGATCTTAACAAAGTTGGTCTGTCTATATGGCAGTTTATCTGAGAAATAACCTACAACTTGATTGACTTCTCTGAATCCTTGAGTAGGATGTAGGGTGGGGTTTCTTGTCAGTTTAAAATTTAAACTATAATGATGTATCTGGGATGCTTTACAGACTGCCCAGTTAGACACTAGTGCTAGGAAAACCCAGTCGTTATCATGGCCCAGGGATATGCCTCAGTTTTTTAGACACTCGTGCTGCAGGAGTCACATGTAGCAATATACACCTAACACATTATCACACAGTATCACAG
>VWPV01013752.1:0-10614 GCA_013389885.1 Geococcyx californianus
CCAAATCATTCTGTGATTCTAAATATCCACTTACTTCTGAAGATACCAGTCTTTTTTTTCTATGTTTCCAAAGGCTATAAGAGTGTTCACAATATTATAGCATGTTATTTCTCTTGACTCTCAGGCTGACATCTGGGAAACACAGTCCCACATCACATACTGTTATTGACACCTCCAGAAAGGAATTCTGACAGAATTCACAAAAGCATGACAAAGCTTGGCCCAAAATCAATACCAAGGCAAAACAATTCTGTTGGAAATGTATCTGCAAAAGCTGTGGAGAAACCACGCTGACTGGAATGTTATGAACACATACACAGACAGCATACTGCCACAAAGAAGAACAACATGGCACGGAGACAGGTTGCAGAAGCCATGTTTTAGTGGTATGAGGCATTGGAGCAGTTTCTTTTAGCCAAGTATCATCCTTCTTTATTTCTTCATTTCAGTTTATTCACTAGCATCATTAACTCACAGCTCTTTTCCAGTTCAGTTTTTTGTAACTCACATTTATGCTGGGGTATTTCTGCTGCTTATGAATACTATCACATTCAGGTTGTTTTTTGGAAATATTGTCTTGCAGCATTCAGGGATGTTAAGTGAAATCCTCAGGGTTTTTAAAAAGTGTGCTATTAATTTTTCACATTAGTGATGTAAAAAGATTTCCTTTATCTTCCAGATTTTAAGCTGAAGCACAATGTGTTCCATGGCTGTTCCCTTCACTCATATGTGCAGCTAAATTTATGCAAAGAAGAAGGGATAATTGTGATCTTGTAGTCTGATCATCTATGTCTGATCATCGTTGATAATGCATGAGATTATGCATGTTTGAGAAATTCTCTGGGAAGAACTTGATAGACAATTTGCCAGTAATGGAGAATTCATTATGGCTTTTAATAAGATATGCCAATTTATTTATATTGATAAGTATCGTTCCTGGCAAAAAGAAAGGTAAGAAAGGCATCTAGTTTATAACTCTAGTTTGCTTACTTTGAATTTCCAGGCACACAACTTTTTTTATACTGAGTAGAAAAACTCTTTATGAAAGCTGCTTTTTCATTGAAATCCAGCAGACCCCTTCACTCTCTAAATAGAATGTGCTTTTTGTTTCACAATGTATAGCTTATTTTCCCACCCTTAAATATTCCTTATAGGTCTTATCCGTCTAATTTTAGTGTCTTTCATGGACATTGGGAACTGGACACAATATGCAAGAAACAATCAAGCTAATGCCAAATGCAGAGATTACGTAATGTCCCTATATATATGCACAAAACCAATGTATTTCCCATTTTGTTTTTGCTGCTGCACTGAGAAGTTGTATTCACTTGTTTACCATTTGCAGTTAATCCTATGGCACAGTTAGCTGCTAAATAAATACACCCTATATTTTTCTATTGCTTTGAGACAAAATTGTTAAGTTGTCCAGATCACAGAACTGGACTACCTATTACTTGCTACTCTCCCTACCTCCGTGTCTTCTCCAAATTTTACCAATGACAATTTTGTGTTTTCTTCCAAATGGCTAGTTAAAGTAGTGTAGTGCCAAGCGATGACATCTGCACAATTCTAGTAGAGCCACACCATAAGGTACTTCCACTTCTATAGTATGCATCTGTCTGCTTTTTCATATGAGTTGGTAGGGTAGTCAATAACAGACTGTGTATGGTACCCCATCTTATGTTTTATCTGATAAAATAGTTTTGCTGAACAGTCAGTGTGAAGTTTTTTCCGAATTTTCAATATTTTGAAAATAGAACTGCCTTTGAGTTTTTTGCAATTTATCACTTCACTATAGCAGGAAATTCTTAATTTAAAAAAAAAAAAAAAAAGAAAGAAAGAAAGGCAATCAAATATACTGGATTTATTGTTCTTTTTTTTTTTTTTAATCACATTTTTCAATACTCATGGAAAGGAGCAGTGGGTCTCCACTCCAAAGCATCTGCATGAATCAGCTGGAACACATTAGAAAATGTCATCTCTGAAATGCTTTCAGAATCAGTTAAAAAATGCATGAGGCAACCTATCAGGCTGTCACAGATGAGGCAAACTGAACGACAGTCATCAAGGATCTGAGTACTGGTGTTTAAGAGCCAACAGGATTAGTTTCTTCACACATTCTGCTGCTTCCCCCAGCATTAGGCTGCTAAGGTTTTGACCTCCATCCCCAGCAAGGACAACCCTGCTGGTCCAGTACAGTTGGGCAGAAAGTAGTGGAAACTCCTTCTGTGATGCTACTGGCAGTTACCTCTCTTGGGTGTTACTGGCTAAGGATGCTAGACAACCCTCAGCACTCACCTCCACTCAACTTTGTAATCTCCAGGATCTTCCTCCAATGCCAAGATGTTTCCTTCAGCCAGAACCTTCAGCTGCTCCTTTTCAGGACCCAGCTTTCCCAACCTGAATAGTCTGTGTGCAGACACAGGATATGTGATCAGCCCCTTAAATGATGTGCGATGTCACTTCATCATTTAGAAGATGTATGTTTAGACCAAGTGTTTTCAACATTTACAATTGTTCCTCAAGCCAGTTGCAACTAGAAAGTAGTATATTTCTTCTTCAGCATGTAGAAGTTAAGTTTCAGACATTACTCACATACACATTTGCATCTAATTATCTACCTACTAGCTTTCACTAGTTTTTTTTCATCCATTGCACAAGCAAGATTGTTTTTGTGATTCAGAAACACTGTTGTGACTCATAGGCCCTTTTGATATACAAGTACAATACTTTAAATAATACACTGTAACAGCAAGACAGTAGGCAAAGTAGCTTATCTTCTTTGAGAATCTTGGTCCTTGGTAAGTCACACTAGTTCACCTGTCTTGTTAAACTGTTCTGGTTTTGTAGGGTTTTGGATTAGACACAACTGAAAGAAAAAAAATCCAAGCCTTTGTAAAAGGGAATTAGTTTATGCAAATCAAATGGGCTCCTGTTTCTCAGTCCTCCACACAGTCAAAGTTACAGAAAAACAACCAAGACACCTACAATGGATTCTCAGTGTGTGTGGGAAGTGTAGTTTTGTCCTGCTGCTTTGGCAGTATGAGAGAAATGGATGTCTGGAATAACAGGCAAGTATCACTCAAAAGGATTGTTTCTGTTCTGACTGTGTCATTTGAGAAAAAGAACTTCCATTCTTTGACTCTACAATCACAGTAGTTTTGCTGTGTTACTACCCTATAGCTCCCAAGCAGAAAGACCTGCTATGCTGACAGAGAAGTCACATACTTTCCTAGAAGACGTTCTGTAACTCCCACAGTACCAGCACCGATTTCTAGTTTTGTTCTCAAAAATATATTAGAGAAAATGCTTCACACTACTGAAGGAATTCTGCAGAAAAATATCCAACCAAGTTTCTGAGTGGAGAGGTTCACGAACCTCTCAGCTATCCCTGTTTATTACTTGATATGAGTGTTGACCTCTCCAATCTTTGACTTCAAAGCAAATGTTAGGTCCTATTTATAATTGGGAACCCCAAAGCATGATGAAGCTGACTGAATTAAAATACTGGGTAGAGATTTTGAAATTATTACTGTTATACCTCCTGATATATATATACTGTTACACCTCAACTATGCAACAAAAAATTGATTTTTAAAAAAGTAACAACTTATTAGAAGGCTGACCTATACAGGGGACCTAATTTGTATCATGTATCATGTATATGCACAGCTGAACTGAATAAAAAAAGTTTGAACTAAAAAAGCAGACTACATTGCTGTAACATGTAATGGTTACAGATTAAGTGACTAATCCAAGATTGTGTTAACACTAACAGTAACCTCAGTTCACGTGCCTTGAACAAAAATAGCAACACCCACAAGTATTCGTTAACTCTTCACCGCCAAATACCTTCCAAATTCACTTCCCACATGCAGCCACCCACTCATTACTTTAAATCATGCCCAGATGCACCAGCTTAAATACATTTTTGAGGGGTTTAAGACTAATAATGCATTATATACTTTGATGGTGAAAGTCTGTTTGCTAATAAAACACCTAATTTCACAGGGGGTGTAGCTATGCTTGCACATGCAAGTCTAATTAGTGCTTTTGCACCTGTTTGGATTTTTTTATTTTCTGAAATTATGTATATCACTTAGCAGCCATTCTTTTTATGGTCCCTGTCCAATCTCCATTGGTGCTTGCTTTTACCTCCAAAAAAAGGAAGAGTTTTAATAGCTTTCTGCTTAACAGATTGCCAACTGAGGTATTAAAATTTGCAGAGATTTCAATGTGGAGGATGTGAAACAGCTTACTATACTAGCCCTATGACTCCTGCCACTGAAGTGTTTTGTTAAAGGTCTTGTGAGGTTTCTGCTGAAGAATGGGAAAGTTTAGTTTCACCTTAGCAAGAGAGTTCAAGGACTGTTTAGAGAGACAAAACTGAGGTCACCCTGCCCCTTATAGACAATTAGTCATTCCTTCAGCTAGTTCTTTCNAAATTATGTATATCACTTAGCAGCCATTCTTTTTATGGTCCCTGTCCAATCTCCATTGGTGCTTGCTTTTACCTCCAAAAAAAGGAAGAGTTTTAATAGCTTTCTGCTTAACAGATTGCCAACTGAGGTATTAAAATTTGCAGAGATTTCAATGTGGAGGATGTGAAACAGCTTACTATACTAGCCCTATGACTCCTGCCACTGAAGTGTTTTGTTAAAGGTCTTGTGAGGTTTCTGCTGAAGAATGGGAAAGTTTAGTTTCACCTTAGCAAGAGAGTTCAAGGACTGTTTAGAGAGACAAAACTGAGGTCACCCTGCCCCTTATAGACAATTAGTCATTCCTTCAGCTAGTTCTTTCAGCTAGTAAGCTGTTCGTTTGTTGCCACTGTTTCCTGGAACTCAAAAGCTGTATCAATTCCCGCCATGCTAAGATCTGGTTTCAGATCATATGGCTGTTTCATAAGCCATTTCAAGGCCCTAATTACAACAGACTGTGGTGGGATGAACTTCAGATTATGATTCTGGGGTTTCAGTAGTTTGAAGACAAGAAGAGAAGGGAGAAGAGAAAAGCTATTCACATCTTCCACATGCAAACTAAATGTCTTGTTTCCCATTAGAATGTCATAGGCAAAGGCTGTAATGCAACTCTGACCTGCTGGTACATGAATTGCATATCTCTGTAGCTGCAATAGAAAGGGTTGTTTGATTAAGACTAAGTTTATAAAGTTTGTGACTAGTACAATTAATATCATAATGACAAAGGACAAAATACACAAACTGGCTGTGTTTTTTTCTGGAAAAATCAACCCAAAGTCCAATATTTGTCTCTTCAGATGCTGGGTAAAACTGCTTCTTTGTTCTTCCCCATCTCAGTTCTGCAGATGGATAAGTAGATATTTGAGCAAGTGCTTGATTTTCTATTTGAAAGACAGCACTTGAAAGATTAGGGACTGCTTTTTGCAACAAAGAATCTACCCAGAATTACCATGTGTTTCTGTACCATTCTTCACCTTCACAGTAACATCATTTTCAGTATGTTTCATATTTAGCTACTTTGGGAAGTATGATTACATTTTTCTTTTAATTCTTAATAACAGGGGAGGTGAGTCCTTCTCTTATGTCTTATATCAGCTCATAAAAAGAGACATTTTCATGGCTATACTGAATTTCCTTTTCAAAGATGTTCAGATTGCATATCTATTAGACTGACACTCACAGGCCACCTTGCCTCATAGATGAGTGCTTAATAAAGCTGAGCTGACTCCCTCTAGTTGAAAATGAGATTCTGTATTTCCAATCCATTGTCCTGAAGACTCACTAAACACTAAAGGATGTACAAATATTTAAGAATCTAAAATATCATTACAGTTTTTTGCTTTTGGATCTTTGTCTTCCTGAACAAACCAATGTGTTTTTCCTAATTGTGAATTTGCAGCTCTTATTCCATATAAAGAAATAATGGGAAAGTTCTTTGCCTTTTACTGTCTATAGCTATAAAGGAATGAGAGTGGCTAGTGTTGCTACTAGGATGGTACATATTGACTATTTCATGGAATCATCACTCATTGTATCCAGGGAAACACTGTAGAAAATAGCAAAAGACACATCCTGCATAATATGAATCCTAAGCATTCATATATTATGCAACTATTTAAGCAGCCCACGTAGCACAGCCTGCATACAAAAGAATGAAAAGCAGCAAAAGAACGTTTCTGTTTAATAAAAAGAGTCAGGTGATCTTCCATCTAGTCTTGAGGTTTACAAGAAGCTGGCATTGGCTCATTCATTCCAATCATCTAACCTCTGACCAAAGAGTAAGCCTTTCACAGCAGAATTAAACAGTATACAGCTCAATATGTATTTACTTCAGTAGTATGTCTCATTTATTTCTATATGAAGTAAATTCCTTGGATTAAGAGTTTTATTGAGTTTTTTTTCCTGCAGCAACAAATACAAACTAAGAGAGATGCTATAAGGCAATAAAAGCATTTGATGCTGACATGAAATCGGGTTTGTGCAGTATTCTCTGGTGCTTACTATTTTCTCCTTCTCATTTTTAATAATATTGCTTGATTCAATTGAAGAACATGACTTCAAAAAACACTGCTCCAGAACCTACTCCTTTCATTACAGTCAATTACACTGAGGTTTGCAGGTAAAAGAGCTCCAGGACCGTTGCTGCAAAGAAGGCACAAAACAGGGGTGAGGTTTGGTGTTTCACCAAATGAAGGGCTTCTCTTCTTGCATCAGAGTCCAGGTGATTGTACTTCACCAATGTTTTTTAACTACTTACCTGCTGGATTAGTTTGAAAAGCAGAGCTTATTCTGCTGTGTGTTTGTAGGACTGCTTAGGTGTATGTTGGCAACTGCTTAAGCCAGTAGGACTTCATATGTGAATGTAATGGCTTTCAATCATTGCTCCCAACAAGGCACATTTCAATTATTGCACTGTGTTTGAAGAAACAAAAATTGTGTCATTATTATTAACAGACAGAAGGATTCACTCATAAAGTTAGGAGCCTTGTCATACTGCACAAAGGAAAATCTCAGTTCAGTGCTTAAAGACAGATACTTCCCATTGTCTGTCACATCCTGGAGTAGTTTTGTATTTATTTTTAACTAGAAACAGTAAGCTTCTTCCTAATATGTATACAGTTAATGTAATCCCAGACTGAATTCTATAATCATTTGAAGATTTATTATATTCATAGTAATACAGCAGCAGGAAGGACCTTCTCAGTTGCTGAGATCAGCCAACTGATACAGTCTCATTCTCATATAGTCCCAGAAATACATGCAATATGGATTTCCATCTTAAAGCTAGCTAGGACTTCTGTCTTGACTCTTCTGAAGCAGCAGCCATTCCAGATCCTAATTTTTCTAATGGGAAGGATTTCTCTTCCGATTCCTAGCCTAAATATATTCATGGACATCTCACAGATGAATGAAATAAAATTCTTCAGATACAGATATATTCTTTCCATGTATCAGCAGGTTTAAAATCAGATTGATTCCTGTTAACAATCAAGTATAATTTCTTTTTCTTTCTATTCATGCAACACTAAAATTGTACACAGGTGTCCCAGCTGTTACTACTACTCACTTTAGAATCATAAGGTTGGAAAAGACCTCCGAGATCACTGAGTTCAACCATACGTGTCTCTCTATTAAACTAAGAAGCTCATCTACCCGTCTTTCAACACCTCCAGGGATGGTGACTCAGCATGCTCCCTGGGCAGCCTGTTCCAATATCTGACCATCCTCTTAGTGAAGAAATTCTTCCTAATGTCCAGTATAAACCTCCCCTGGCACAACTTGTGGCCATTTGCTCTCGTCCTATCCCTTGTCACGTTCCTACCAAAACTCACATATTTTTATTTGCTTTAATTTTTACAAAGGGAGCAGTAACAGAGATTTGAATGATTCCAAAATATGGTATTAGTATACAGAGCTTCTGTAACTCTAGGCTCTTAATACCACGTAATACTTCCTGATAGAAGCATAGTGTAGGATAAAGAGAGGGAGTTTTGGCCTCAGTGTTCATGATTGTGTATGTCATATGCTGTCAGCACTTGAGAGGCAACAGTAAAGAGCAGCGTAGAGGAGTATTCATTGCTGCTGTTATTGTAGTCAGGAAATAGATTCCTTAATTGTAAAATAAAAGCTCAATGCTGCCTATGTGCATGGTATATTTATTCATCATAGCTTTTGTTTGTAGGGAATATGTATTTTCTTGAAATTTTATTAAGTTAATGACTTCTACATGGTGGAAGAAAAATATTTCACTTTTTTTCCTAAATCTATTATTCACTAAAGCACTAAGAGGCTAGATGAAAGAAGATAAGTTTTGTAAGCATAAAAAACTCATACTTTAAGATCGCGCTTTCAGAAACTGCAGAGTCTGTTATATGCTGTTACTCTCAGAGGCCCAGTGCTGAGGCTGCAGAAGTACAAGCTGGAAAGGGGCTGAGAAAGGAGATAGTGGACAGAATGGAGTTGAACTCCTCTTTATAAATATAATAGCTATGTCCATGTTGTTAATCAGTAGAGACAGTTTCCTCCCACAATCCTTTTGCTGGATAGACTTTCATTCTACTCCCACTACCAGGATCTCCAGTGCGGTCTAAGATTCATTACTCCTGAGAAACCGTTGTGCACAGTCATCTGCAACATAAGCCCAATGTCAAAATTTGCCCTGGCTATGTTTGCAGTGGTAGCCCAGTTCTATAAACATTCAGCATGTGGTCTTGCTAAAAAGCAAATAAGCAACTCAGTCTCCTGCATCAGCCCTGAAATTGTTATGCCTGTTCTTCTTAGATCTAGGATGATGTCTTTAGCACTGTTGTTTGCTTTGGCTGACCTGTGACTGTGGTCTTTTTGATCCAAGTGTCAACTAATCTTTTGCCAGTTCAGAGCTGAACACAGATGCCTGGGTTTCTTTTCATATATTTTTAACTGCTGTATTGGTCGTTTGAAACTAAAGATGATAGAAGAGGACACATAGAAGAATGGTGAAAAAGTAAGCCACTCTTACTTGAAAGATTGGGTACTTTTGCTCCTATAGGAAAGACTGATGCACTTGGTGTTTCTGCACTTGGAGAATATTGTCCCAGTTTTACTGGAATCCATTGCTATTCAGAGCTGTCTCCTATCGGATTCCACCTACAAGTCCTCTGACTAAAGCAAAGGTTTTCTCCTTGAACTCCAGGGTCTGTGCTCTGATGTTCACCTTCCCTTAAATGGAAAAAATAGCGTACTCATGTTAGACACGTTTGAACCATTTTTAACGGCTGTACCAGTGACTGTAACTCCAAAAGAATGTCATCGTCAAAACAATTAGCTGTCAATTGAATTGATATAGCAGTTGCTTAGATAATAGTAATTTCTCAGAACTGAATAATACACATTGAGTATACATAATTTGTGAGGTTAACATTGCTTATATCTCTCCTTAATTTTATTTTAACAAAAGAAGGTTGCATTTCTTACTTTCCTGCCGAACATACACATGTAAAACATAGTCATTGAGACACCTGGTATTTACATGTACATCAATGGAATCTCCCATACATAGATAATTGCATAGATGCATAGTAATTGCAAAAGGCGATATCTGGAAAGAATTATTTTCCTAGAACATTTGTCTAGTGAATGTGACTTAAGGTAAAACAGGTAATCACTTCTACCTCATGTGCTTTATATAAACTTACTTGGAATTGCACTGAAAATTTTACACAGCGTAAGGCTGAGAATTCAAATAATATATATTTTGAATTTTGTGTTCTGGATTTGGGTTGTTGTCATTTTTTTAAAGGGACAGTGCTGTATGGCCATTCCCAATGTGTGTTTTATACCTGTAACCATGAAGCCATACACACCAAAGATATGTCCGTCCATCCAACCATCATCTTGGATTCTGTTTTTCATCGTTGATCCACACCTGGCGTATCCAAATAGCCACTCTTTCTTCTTCAAGAGCAAAGAAAAGGGGTGGGGTTTTTTCCAATTTCAGAGTTTTAGGAGTGAGAACACTCTCACAATTGGCAATTGCCAACAAACAATTGGCATTTTGCATGTTTAGATGGCAGAAATGACTTTCTGCAGTGGCTCAGAGAAGCTAGCTGAGTTGCAGATCTGTCATGCCATGTAGCCCTACAACACAGAAACACCATTGCCAGTTACAGACCTTATGCTTTGCACTAAATTTGCAAGGCTGCATATCTAAGGCTTGTCAGATTTGTGGTGTCTGAAATTTTTTCACCTGCAGATTTGCTTTATTTGTCTTAGCTGTGAAACTAATTTCTCTAACTGATCAGGTACCTATGGTAAATCTTCTTTACTTGTGTGTAGTATACTCATACTTACATACAAATAGCGGTATACAATCAGTTATTCTATGTTGAATGAGATATTACACCTCTGACAAAACAATACAATGCAGAGAAACCCAAGTCTAGTGTAATAGCAGAGGCCTCGGGAAGCAGAGCCACATAATATGACTCAGAAGAGTGCAGGCGCGGAGTAACAAAAGATGGGGCAGAGGCCTGGCATTGGAGAGAGATCCCACAGCTGTCAACAACTCTCCTGTGATGAGTTAAAGATTACGGACTCACAGCTGGCTGGAACTGGTTTTAGAGATACTGAAGAGAAAAATGAATCATAGAATCATAAG
>VWPV01013759.1:0-11993 GCA_013389885.1 Geococcyx californianus
ATACATATATGTACATATATATAGTACACACCTGAATCTTGCCATGAAGAAGAAGCTGGGCACAACAGCTTCAGCGATGGCAAAATGAAAAAGACAATTGCACCATTCTGGGGAAGACATTGCAGCAGCCAACAGAGCCATGTCTGTTGGAACAGTGTCTAGCTCTTTGCTTTTGTCCATAATGGGAAGCAGAAGCCCTGGACGTTAGGGAAGGGCAAAGTCCAGAGACGTGCCCAGGCTTTCTAAGCAGGCCTACTCTGAAGTTGCCTACCAAATGTAAGAACAACCTACTAAAAATCTTTGTATCTTCAGGGGGTTAGTTTGCTTGTTGATTTTTGCAGCATGTAAATTTGTTATCAAAAGGATTTATATTGCACCAAGTGCTCTTTTAATTGTGTTTTATTAATTGAGGAACAGCGATAATAAGATCTTGTTCTTTCCAAAGAATCTGGTATGCTACATCTCCTAGGTGGGATCAGATTACAAAGACAGTTCAGCTCCCAGTTAGGCTTTTCAGCGAAATGGTTAGATTTTTGACAGCACTGAATCTGGTGTTATTTTTCAGGAATGGGAGCTGGTGAACACTTCTGAAAATGTAACCTTTTGTACTTAAATATTTGTGTGTCTTCTCTCAGTCCCAATTTCTATGAAGTTATGTGATTTTTTGTCGTTATTTTCAGAGCTTGTTTTCCTGCTTAATAAAACAAAACTAAATAATTTTGCCAGAGTTCCACTACATCTCTCTGCAATGGGATGTTCATATTTTTGTGATTTTCATGATATTTAAAACCTAAGTGTTCACAAATATGTGCACAAATGGTAACTCCAAGTACAAATATGAAATTTAAAATGTAATTTGTTATTTGTATAGCAAATTAACATGAATGTCTGATGAATCACAGTAAATCCACAAACACATGTTGAACTGGGATTTTTGCACATATAAATCCATTTGCCTTAACGCCTTGTTCCTTGGATAAATATGACAGTATTATATGGCTTATATCTTTCCAAAAACTAGGGATTATTATCTTCCAATGGCAATCAATACAATCCTCAGCCCACCTTAAATTTTCCCCTATTCCATGTTATTCTTTAATTATGATTTTATCTCTTGAAAGATCCTCCCATTTTCAGGTGTTATGGAAGTTGTTAGCTTCTAATCCCTAATGGATACTTATGAATATTTAAAAAAATATATATTATAGAGCCAAACTGGTATGCTGATGGTGCCAAGGCACTTCCAAATCTTTGTTGCCAGTGTCACATGCAAACCATTTTTCCATTCTAGGAATTCCTTACTTATCAAATTATCTCTGTTATCGTCTTTTCTCACAACTGTATCTTTACCCTGGCAGCTCTAATTCCAGTCTTTGTGGTGCATACCGTAGTTTGGCAGTAACCTTCTGCATCTCTCCCAGTTTCTCCCTACACGTGTATTGCGATTTGTGAGCTTCTTACTCCAGTGCTTCCCAAAGACCTGCCTTCTCTATTGTGCCAAAAAGGCACTCATCTCTGCCTTAAATGTCCTCATTAAGAAAAGCCAGCTTTGGTCATGCTTTCTTTTGTTCCATTTTCCTCCTTCTCACCAGGTCTGTTGATAAAAGTCTGACTTTCAGTAAATTACTTTTGTCCTCCTGTTTTTTAAGTCAATTTCTGTAGTTTGGATGTGTACCTAGACAAGCAGCAACTGTTTTGCTTGCCACTGTAGCATGTCTGACATGTACTGGAGTGTTATTTCAGTGTATTAAGAAGTTTATTGTGATATAAGTAGTGATTAATAGTTGCAACAATTCATGAACTTATACTGGTCTATGTCGAATGTCTTAGTGGCCTCTATTTCATTCTTACAAATCACTGCCTAGGCAATGAGCATGGCTACCCTGCAAGTCGAAGTGAGGGCAAGCAACGAGCTGTGATTTCTACTTTTCACTAAACTCTCTTTAAGTATTACCTGATCTTCCCATGCTACCCCCCCTCCCTCCATCTTTTCACATGCTCGTAGTCTGACTCAGATTAGTGGTCAGGGATTCTTTATGCTGGTGTTTATTGCTATATCGCTTAGAACAGTGGTCCGTATCTTGCCTCCTACCAAAGTTCCTGTATGCGATGTTAATGCTTTGCTCTTTAGGAGGTAATAATAGCAAAAGTAGTGTAAAATGGAGAGACATGGAAGCATTACACTGATCTTTGTTTCCCAGAAGCAGTCTCTTGTGCAATGGGTGGAAAGGGGTGGGTAGAATGTGGGTGGGATGGGAGTCTTCAGTTCCCCCCAACCTCAGCTGAGCTCTGCCTGTTTTGCAGCCATTCAAAGGGTTTCATTCCTCAGGACAGGCTGTCTGGCCCCTTTCAGAGACACTCAGATCAGTTTCAGCATATGAAAAAAGAAAAGGTCTGGTTGCATGCAGCTGGGGGAGAGGCAGCATTACATAGTTTCAGCAGAAAGCTAACCTTTCCTTCTACTGTTCTGCTCTTCCCTCTCCTCCCATTGGGCCCTACAGAGAGAGATTACTGATCAAACTGTAAATCCCCAAGTACAGAAAGTAGTAAACCTCCCATCCCCTCCCCAAGAGGACATGTATGCTGACAACAGCCTCATTCAATCTGACACCTGTTTCACTTTAGAACAGACCCCTATAAATAGAGTGAATGTAACCCTAGGTGGCATTGCAAAATATTATGGAAAATCTGGCTTACAACCCTGTGAAGAAGGGGGAGTAGAGAGAGTGGGGGTGGGCAAAAAGACGCTATCTACCATAAAAACCTGGCAGCTTCATGCAAGGGCTGTTGCTTTTAATTTAAATGCTCATTTCTTATTCTATTTTCAGATCCTCTCTGGGATTTTAGGAATGTTGAGACGTGCTGGTTATAAAGCCCTAAGTACAAAATGGTCACGGATGGCTGGAATGAGGCATGTTCTAATGGAAACAAATCACTTGTCAGTAAGCAGCCTTCAAACTTTTGAACAAAAGCTCAAAAAGGTCAGGGTAAAGACATGTTTGTTGACTTAAAATGGCTGGACGCAGGTCACCAGAAAGGCATAGGCTTTTGTTAGAGTAACTGCAGTTGTATGTAAAATTGGGGGTTTTAAATGAGGTTAAGTACTTTGATGGCAACCACAAGTAGAATCAGCAACTTATATTAAACAGATATCTTACACATATATGAACTGAAGTGTGCATATTACCAAAATGTAAAGTATGTATAACCACTATAAAACATGTATATCACTGTAAAACAGCCACAGAATGGAGCTCAGCTGTGGGAACTACATTTAGGGGTACAGACATGAATGTTGGTGAGGAAGACTGCTATACTGAAATTTATGAGTGACCATCATTACTGCAGTGTAAAAATAGGTGCCTGTGATTAATTGGTATTTTAGTTATTTAAAATAGTGTAGCTTAGTTTTACAGTGATTTTGAGGATAAATCCAAATCCTGACTCCGTTTATTCAACTTTCTGTAGGTTTAAACTCTAAATAAAAGTCTACAATGCTATTGTTAATTTTTTTAATTTGCTTGCAAGACCTGTAACGAGGTTCCTGACCCTTTGATCAATATAATGAGAGATTAGCCCTTCTTTTTCCTGTGTAATATTTTGTGTTACTGTGTAAATGTCTATAATAAGTTGTATAAGATGAATGAATTATTATCTTTTTGGTACATGATGTTGAATCTCGTAATTGTTCTGTAGCTTGGTTTCATAAGAAAATGAAGCTGATGCAATCTTTTTTGTCATCAATCTGTCCTTCTGCTAGTCCTCTTCATGAGCAGTTTCAGAGCTTGTTCAGTCTGCAACTGGATTTGAACAGGGATTACAGATAATTACATTTTGACTAAATTGTGAAAACTGATTTCTGTCTAGAGAAAGAGAGGCAGAGCAGTGCCTCTGCAGAGTGAAAGGCAGGTAGAGGATAAGGGTCAGCTAAATGGTCAGCACTGGGGTCCTTAGCACGGCACATGCTGGTTTGCACATACAAAACGTAGAATCATCCAGCTGGAAGAGACCTCCGAGATCATCGAGTCCAACCATGCCTGTCCCCTTACTAAACCAAGTCCCTAAGAAACTCATCTACTCTTCTTTTAAACATCCCCAGGGATGGTGACTCCACCACCTCCCTGGGCAGCTGTTCCAATCCCTGACCACACTTTCAGTGAAGAAATTCTTCCTTATGTCCAGTCTAAACCTCCCCTGGCCATTTCCTCTTGTCCTATTGCTGTCACTTGTGAGAAGAGCCCAGCACCCACCCCGTCACAACCTCCTTGCAGGCAGCTGTAGACAGCCTCCTCCAGGCTAAACAACCCCAGCTCCCTCAGCTGCTCCTCATAGGACATGCGTGCATCAGGGATACAGCGGGGCCTGATGAGACAGGTNAACCATAGAAACATAGAATCACTTAGGTTGGAAAAGACCCTAAAGAACACGGAGTACAATTGTCAGCCCAATGCTGTCCACCTCTAAACCATGTCCCTAACATTTACATGTCTTTTAAATACCTCCAGGGATAGTGACTCCACCACTTCCCTGGGCAGCCTATTCCAGTACTTGATAACACTTTTAATGAAGAAATTTTTCCTAATATCCAATCTAAATCTTCCCTGGTGCAACTGGAGGCCATATCCTCTCACCTTATCCTTTGTTACTACTTGGGAGAAGAGACCAACACCTGCCTCACTATAACCTCCTTTCAGGTAGTTGTAGAGAGTGTTTAGGTCTCCCCTCAGCCTCCTTTCCTCCAAACTAAACAGCCCCATTTTCCTTAGCTGCTCCTTATAAAACTTGTTCTCCAGCCCCCTCACCAGCCTCGTGGCCCTTTTCTGGATGCGCTCCAGACCCTCAGTGTCCTTCCTGTAGCAAAGGGCCCAAAACTGAACCCAGCATTCAAGGTGTGGCCACACCACTCACAGGTGCTGAGTTCAGGGAGATGCTCACTTCCTTAGTCCTGCTGGCCAAGTGTGACCAGCAGCTTATACAGCTTCTTTCTGTGTAAACCTTTATCCCCACGTGTCCTAGCCATCCCAGTTCTTCTTCCTTAAGGCCCTGGAGCTCAGCAGTGTTCCCTACTCCTGCCTTTTGGGTTGCACTTTGGGTTCTTTAAGTCTGCATCTGCTAGTACTGCTAGAGGACTGCCTGTTGAAGCCCAGAAATTTGTTGAGATCCATAAAGGTTTTTGCATGTTTTGCTGTGACAAGGAAAACAGCTTCCAAATGCCACTGGTTGTTTTGCTTTTCTGCCAGAAATGAGGAGATAGTTCTGAAGGAGGATTGCAATGCAGCAAAGCAACCTGCAGAGAACTCCAGACAGGCTGGGCAAAAGTGTTT
The DNA here is from genome assembly GCA_013389885.1 of Geococcyx californianus. NCBI lineage: Eukaryota > Metazoa > Chordata > Aves > Cuculiformes > Neomorphidae > Geococcyx > Geococcyx californianus. The sequence continues at coordinate 5,325 of VWPV01013759.1, forward strand.
CCAATACCTGAGACAGCTTGTTTGAAGTTAACTTGGGTTTGTCTGCAGTATCCTGCCCCATTCATCTGCCTTGGATTTGGCAGCTGGTAGTCGTGTCTGGTTTATATGGCTTTTCTTTCCTGACCTGTCCATCACCTGAAGGACCATGGGGAGGAGTAATCCTGGGAGGCACTCCATGTTTTCTTTTCAGGTGCTACTCTGCCTGGAAGGAGGCTCACTGATGGTTTGGCCTTCTCAGCATTGGTGTAGATGGGTTTACAAACACCTTGTATCTGCGTTAGGAACGGCATTGCCCATACGCTACAGAGCACTGCTTCAGTCTTACTGCGCTGCTGAAGCCCTGTGTAGAGGACAGACGCTCCACAGTAGACTAATCTGGGAGCTGAGGTAGTGGAGGGAGGAGGAGAGGAGTCAGAATTGCTTCCAGTATCATGTTTAGTTTGTATATTGGAGTGCAGTGACACTGGGAAAGTGCTAAAGGTTTGCAGAGGAACTGGGCAGGCGTAATCCTGCAAATTGCTGCTACGTGCTCCAGTAAGACAAGCTCCTTGCCCAAATGAGCATCAAATGGGGAAAAAGCACTTTTAAAAATATTGACTTGATAGTGCTTTTATTTCTGCAACAGAATTTTGCCTCCTGCTCATGTGACTTGGATGTAATGTGCTTTTGAGCATACACACAGACTTTTTGATTTTTTTTCACATGGCTGCCAAAAATACTATTGAAACATAGAAGTTAAGCATGCCATTGTAACACAATGGCACTTCATTACTGTTCAGGGCAGCTCAGATTTCCTTCTCAGCTTATCACCAGCAGGCAATAATGGAGGAATACAGAGGACAAGTATAAAGAACAATGCAACCTCATGGCATTTTATCCTAAATGTCAGGCATGGTCAGTATCCTCTGGTGAGTTCCCCAGTGTATGGATTTAACATCTTCAGTAATTGTCTCTCACAGTGTTGAATTTAACCTAAATATGGTACTATCAAATTGGCTGCTTCTGGAGTTTTTTCCAAATTACAGCAGTTGGTCTTATGAATAATTTCTCTTTAATCAGCTGAGTCTCTCTCCTCTGTAACTCTTCTTCTAATCTTATTTTCATAACTTGCTACTTCTCTGACTTTCAATTAACACTTCATCTGTGTTCTTTACTTAGACACAGTAGGTGTAGCCTTTTGAAATTCTTCCCTAATGTGATTTTAGTGCTGTCACTTCAGTTAGGGGCATGGTAATGACTAACCTCTGCTCCTGTAGCTCTGTTTCTATGTTGCATAATGACTTTTCAGAAGTTCTAGATTAATGTAGGTCAGTTGATAATTTGGTGCCACATGGCAATATGATGCCTGAAAAAATCCATTTGTAATCTGAAAGATCTTATGGTAGTATTGCATAATTTGGGGAACAAAATTGCTCATTAGCTGGAAGTCCATAGAGTGAGGATGGGTAAATAAAACCTGGTTAGTATCTCTTTAAAAAAAAGGCTTTATTTCTTAAGTACTCTTTCTCACAATACAACATCATCATAGCTCCATGTAATGGTGCTCTGGAGTCCTGTTTCTGGAGTTCTGCCACTCACTAAAGCTCATCCTACATGTTGGCACATCGCACCCCCTGCTCTGAGTTTCCTTCCTAAATGTGCCAGATGTAGTGCTGCCATAGAAAATCTTGCTGTGCCATTTGCTCCATTCTGGCCCACTCTAGCCTGTATACCATCCAGCAGCCGTCAACAGGCAAACAAAATAAGCAGAAATGATAAAACCCATAGTTTCCTTAGCAAGTATTTTTTTAGCAAGTTGATGGAGGAAAACACATCAGATAATATCTGTAAATTATGAGTCTTCTTTCTTTCTGTCTAGAATATAAGTTTTTTCCTGCCCTAATGACAAGATTATTTTTTATTATTTAGCTCATCATATAATAAGATTTCAAGATGAGATAATGGTAGCAAGACCACAGGAGCTATCAAGGAGTGTCCTGGAGCACTGAGTAGCTGGCATGGTAGAGAGAGTTGTTATGAAATTGTTTTTAAAAATAATTCTGGAACCCTGCCCCTCTTTCTGCTTATTTCAAGGTTCATATGCAATGTGTTAAATGTCTATGTCCTGAATTATGCTGCTAGTGGGTCCTCCCAGCTGGTAACTCTTGACTAGTACGATCAAGTTTCAATGTTAAAACTTTAAAAATAATTTAATGATAGCTATGTTTAGTGACATCATTCTAGCACCCATTTGACTTAACTCTCCCTTGCACTTTGCCCAAGAGTGTAAAAGAGCTATATTATACCCGTGTGTGTCCCATCACTTTAGGCACAGTCAAATTTTTAGAAAGAGGGAATTACACTGTCACAGATCACTGCATTTTCCTCAGCTGAATAGGCTCTACTTTCACTAGAGAGATGATTGAGTTTGCTTTAGTCTTTATAAATCTTTGAAAAAAAAAAAAAGTTAAAAGGAAAGATTGTGGTGATTCTTTTAAATAATATTATTGCTTTCAGGGTAAAAAACATGAATTTTGAGACAGGAAATTTATTCTTAAAATAGTGTATTGCCTTTGTTTTCACTTAAGTAATGCAGGGCAATATTTATAAATTTATTCTATTAATGTAGAATAGTATTACTGAAATAATAGTTGAAAGATATTGATCTTCCCATTAGGTAGCTTTTGCACAGAGAACCTCTATTGTTTAGAGACAATTATTTCTGGAAAATCTCCTATCACCTGTCTTCCCTACCTAGCTGTTCTGCTATTTGCATGCAGCTGTGACTGGGTATCAGTTTGCATGTTAGCAGTTCTGTTTATAGTAAGATAAAATGTACCGTAGTTACTGCCCAAAGTTTGCTCTTAGCTACATTGCTGATAATTCAGGGTAAGTTTTCTAGAAGCACTGACAGATACAGAGCTGTGAACAGTTTTGTTTGTTGCAACAGTTTTGTTTGCCTTTTTCTATTGAGCAGGGATTTCTTTTTGTTCCCTTACATTATTTTCATTCCCGTATGTAGTGGAATGGTGTTCTTCATGGTCAACATCAGAATATTTTTCCATCAAGTAAGCAAAGCTCTTGCTGCAGATAATGGTGTCATCTCCTGATGTGTATGGAAGGTCAATCTGTAAGAAATGAATATTGAGTGTGTTGTCTTGTTTGTCTCTCTAACTGGCATGTCCCCCTGCTATGTATTGTGTTTGTATTTCACACAGAGCATTCTCTCAAAGGTTTTTACACTGTCTTTACCATGGGAGAGATAGAGAACTACTTTTCCCCATTCCAGCTCCGGTTCAGGTATAAAGATGTCATATCTTAGCCTTCAAATCTGTGTAGCAAAGATGTCTAGACGAGCAACGCTCACTCAGGACCATGCATGGATTTAGCTGTTCCTGGTGTCTCTCCGTTTGAAGTCCAGGTTGCAGACTGATTCTGTAAGGCTGGAGTGTCAAACTCAAAGCTCCTGCTGGTCTCCTGCTCCTGCAGCGTAACACACATCACACACACTGCATACGTGGCTGATGTGCTGGCAGGAGCAAGGAGCTCAGCACTGCTGCTGGGTAGGAACAAGGTGCCGGGGTGGATAAAACAAGGTGGAGGGATGTATTCCGCTGATGGGCCGTGAGCTCGACACCCCTGCTGTAGGGAAACCTGGCTGTGCTGTCAGTTTCGCCTGGAGACATTATTTTTTTAATCTGATTTACACAGTGAGCATACTTCAAAACCTGTACTGAGGTCTTCGGTAGCAAGTGACGAAGCTGAGGTTTTAACAAAGGGAAAAGGTGATAATGTAAGCTGTGTAATTGAGCATCTGATCCTCAGAGCTACCTTCTGTGTCCACTGAAGGAGGAGCATCCACCAGACTGCTAGGAAGGGTGTGGGATCTGCCATAGCTAGCTTTTGGCTCCTGTTCCCATCTGGTTGTAAAATTCATTCTGATTAATAATAAAGTCAGTTTAAAACTAGCTGAATAAAACAGCCCAGTGTGGCTTGTAAGGCAAAATGTTGGTTTGGGAAGCCAAAAGATTCTTTTGCTCTTAGTTTTCTCAGCCTTGTTTTGAAAAAGTAGGCAAATTGACCCTGCCCTCACTCAAAACAAATCCATTGTCAGCCCTGCTTATTAGACAGACAAACTGCCCTGAGAAGAGGCTGTGCCTTTATGGTATTCAGTGAGGCCTTGGCCAAGACAGGAACATCTAACAGCATATGAGCATGTGTGCTAAATGTCACCGTTACAGCACAAAATGAACCAGTGTATCTGTGGATGATGAGTCCCTGGCTCGTTCTCTAATCTGCAACTAGTTTTCACAGAAGAAATCAGGTCTCCAGGGAAGAAAGAGTGAAATGAGAGGGACAAGAAAACTAATGCAGTTGCCTGAGTCAAGAGGATAAAATACAGTCAGAGGTCTGAGGTGTAGAATAGAGTCTGCTTGGAGAACAAAGGCATGATGGTTGCAGTTGACATAACAATAGGTAGCAAATTAGCAAAGCGACTCAAGTAAGGGTCTAAATTTTTCACCTTTCCTCTGTAGCTATGACAGGTCAAAGCACTGAGCTTGCAGGGCTGAGGGATCATCGTGTGCGTGGGGCCTTTATGTTCTGGCCAGGTTATGACCAGTCATAAATGCTGGAATCAAACACTCCCTGCCTTGATCCCAAGCCCAGTGGGAGAAAATTTGAAAGCAGATAATGAGTTTCTCCTTTTCCTTACTCAGTTGTAACTGTGAAGTAATTCAGCTGAAACTGGAGATGGAAGATTGCAAAGCTGGTGTGAGTGAGAAGAAAATGAGGCCAAAATGCTTTCCAGTCTAAGCAAGAAAAATCCTGGGAAGCATCATGAGTACATTTGCTCAATCTCTTGTAAAAATCTAAGGAAGAGTTAAGAGAGAAGCGCAGAAAATGTTTTAATCATATTAACACTTTATCTCCTAACTACCTTGTTCTGTTCTTGGCCCTCTACTAAAAGTAAAGCATTGGGAACTGAATCCAGAAAGCAGCAATGAAAATCATTAAAGGGATGCTGTCATTTGCTTTACTAGGGAAGTGTGGATGACTGATAGAAAATGCTGTGAAAGGGCCAGTTTGCATTATGGATAGAAGTGAAACAAAGATTAAAAAGATTAAGATTATTTAATTGCCAGAAAATACAAAAGCTAAGATATGTCATATAAGAGGAGGAACAGTACAGAGGTGAAGATTTTTTGCATTTATTAATCTTTTCTCTAATACAATCACTTTAGTACATACCATGAAATTTAAAGCCAATATTTGAAAAAAATGAGGAAAAAAAATACTTCTAATGCATTGCATAATGATGATATAGGGTATCACAGTTAGGATAAAGCAGTTAAAATACCAAATATTAGACATGTATCCAAATAAATTGAAGTAGGTACTTGAGTTCCATAAAGTTAATGGTCACTGCAGGTGTTTACCTGCATTTGTGAATTCTGGCCCCTTGAGGGATGATGCTAAATGTGTGATTTCTCACAATAAGAAAAATCATGTACTTAAGTTACTGCACTTCATTACCTGATTTGCCTGTGCAGCTGTAGTTACCTTGCGTGCTGGCTGAGCTGCAGTTCTAGGCAGGAAACGCTCAGAGCAGTAAGTCAAAAATGCGACAGCACGTGTAAAAATGAGTAAGTGAAGGGACAGAGTTTTTGCAGCTACACTAACCAAACAAGCATTGTTTCACAGTTTTAGCTGATCACCTACTAACTTTCCTCCATCATATTTGAAGACAGGTCACTTCATGAAATAGGATGTGAGGGATTGCACATCTATCCAAAAGCAACACAAATTTATTGCAGATATGTTTTGTGGTTTCAGAAAGCACTGTCACATACACTGTCTTGAAAGAAGATGGGAGTGAAGCCAATGTAGAATTAACTACACTGAATAACTTGCACATTTTCAATGAAGTCTATCATGTATTCTTTGCTTTTCAAAAGTGAACAAGGGCCAGAACCAGCCACATCACTTGAACTTGCTACAATGAACTCCTGCTTCTCTGCAGTCTGAATCTAAGTCACTATCCTACACATACCCATCCTCAGAAACCACTAACCCTAACCATGAGGCCAGCATATTCATGTCTCTACAATATATTCATTACACTTATATTAATAAATGAATATAATGTTACAATGGTTGTGCCATTAAACAACACCTGTTCAATACAATGGAAACAAGGCACTCCATGATTAAATATATTATCTTCTTGACAAAGACTGCACAACTGTTTGGCTAGAGTTGTGAAGCAAATGGTGTATTTACATATGAAAAGACATTTGTGTACATTTGATGAATGACAGAATAATTGCTATATATGGCAAGGAAAAGGGATGTAAAATGTTTTATATACTCATTATTGCTATTGCAAGAAAGTGGGAAAGGCCTTGATATAGCTGTGAATCTACCTTTATTGACCACTGCAACTAGACAAAGCATATACAGACTAGTAGCAGCATTTTAAGAGTAATTTTTAATCCTAGAAATCTTAGCTGGAAAAGATCTCATACAATGTGTTCAAATCGTCCCCTGGGAGCACATGCAAAATAAATGTTTTGTCCACTTGAGTTTCTAGGGTCTCAAATACAAGTCTTCCTCCATTGCGCTTAGATGACTGGGCCAGATTTTAATGAATTCCTGACAGTGATAGTTTTTTCCTTTTTCTTCAGTGAA